>VMBQ01004140.1:22003-45407 GCA_007657795.1 Dreissena rostriformis | reverse complement strand
ACACTTTACGCACACGCATTAAGCCCGGTTTTCCCAGTACCAGTTTCATAGAGTTTTAGAGTTTATTCAACATACATTAGGCTTTAAGCCCATGAGTAAACACATATTACAACACAATATATTCACAAATGGTCAATGGCGTACAGAATTGTTAACAGAACGTAGATCAAATGCTTAATACAACAAATTCATGTACACTTTATCGTATATTGTATTTTTTATATAAATTAGATAAATAAATGAAAGTACTTGGAGAGAAACTATTGATAATATAAGTCAGCTCTCAATTTAAATGCTTTAAAAACAAAAATTGATAGATTTCGTACACTTTTTTCATTGTCAGTCTGTAAGAGTTTGATAAACTTTATCATGTTTGTATTCTTCCAATAGTATTTATTTATGTATATCTTACGTAATAATAATAATACTCTATTATACTATATATATATAGTATTTTTTACCTAACGATCCCTGTGTCAGTAACCTGAGATAGTTTAAGAGACATGTTAACATATTTTAATTTGATTTTAAGTTTAGTAGTAAGTTTATTGTAAATAAAGGCCACCGGTCCATAATACAACATGTATACATAATATACCGGTACATACAGATAATACAAAGAGTTGTCCATGCGTATATATTTACAATATTTACAAAAAAGGCCATCTTGTAAAAACGCCACATATTGATAGCTTTAAACATAGGAATGAAAGAGATCATGCATAACAACACGAAAGTTATTTAAGAAGAAAAATCCTAGCTCCACCGGGATTCTAATCAGGGTCCTTCAGAGTAAATGGTTTTCGCCTAAACATATCGACCAGCCGGGTTGTGGCATGACCTCGTGCATTTTTTTCAGTTACAGTTCGATAAATTATGAAAGTGCAATAACACAATTAAACAACAACAATATAATCAAATAGTGAAATCGTTTCGCGTTTGGACTTTTTTTTTTACTTTAAACTGATGATAACTCGTTAACATTAATATGTATATGTATTTTTTAAGGTCCTCAATGTTATTACACTCACAGGTGGATATTTTTCTTTTTTCTTGAATCTATGACAATTGGAAAGTCGACATTTCGTTATTCTGTAATCGAGTATTCAAAAAATCATATCTTTGGGAAAATGTTAAAAAAATCATAATGGTGTTCATCACATAGTCGTAAGAAAGTAAAACAATAAAACGAACGAGAGTAAAGGTGATGTTGCAGCTACTGTTATTGTTGAAGCGAATGAAACTGGTTTCGGACAATCGGAACCGTAAGAAAGGCCTTGCTTTTGACGGACCTCCGTCACCCAGTCGTCTACCAGCGTATCCAAGACGCTCATCGGAAGGGCCCCGTTCTTCAGTAACACGCTGTGGAACTTCTTCACATCAAAGAACCCACCTGCGAAAAATAATTATAATTATAATTAAGCAGTGCTTTGAGAAAACCAGGCTTAATGCACGTGCGTATTTTTTTTTCAAAGATTAGGCTTTGCATGCCGCACAGCCTCATATGGGAAACCCTTTGCTAAAAGAAAATAGTCTAAGTGGACTCCATAGGCTTAACTGGGACTACACTTACGCACATGCATTAAGCCCGGTTTTCCCATAGCGCGGTTCAATTAAAATATCGCGTTAACGTGATTCAAAGACCTTTAAATTCTAAAAGGAATGCGAAAATAGTAACTGTAAACAGTGACCATAACATTTCAAACATCAAATAGCAAACACCGCCATACTAACAACCTTCAAACAAATACGATAATTTGGTATTCAGATCATGTTACATAACTTTGGAAGGGTATAACTGATGACGTACAAAAAGCGAACAATCCGTGATATTGTTAATATTTCTGACACGAAACGTTGAAAGTAATGTAACATTTTACCCCCGGAATTATATGGCACAAATACAAAACTGGCAGATTAAGGAACTCTGTAAAACTTGTAAACGCTAACAAACGGTTCACACGTACATGTCCTAATGGTTGCCCTACGCCTCAGCTCTATGACTTTCAAGTTTCCAATCGTGTAGGCCGTCGCCTGGCCAGGCCACGTGATGTAGCGGTCGATCTCCCGCTCAATGTTTGACCTGGCTAAGGCGGTGTTGTTCAGCATGTAGTCTATGGCGTCAGCGCGGCTCCATCTGATATGAAACATGCGTTTTATATATATGGGCCTCGTTCTTGGAATACTTAGCTTAATGATTATGCGTAAAGTACCGTACCAGATTAACCTGTGCAGTCCGCACAGGCGAGTCAGGGGCGGCACTTTCTGATTTAAGTGTGTTTTTCGTTTAGAAGAGACTTTCATTAAACGAAACATTACATAAAAGCGGAAAATATCGCCCGGATTAGCATGTGCGGACTGCAATTATGATGATGATGATGCTGATGATGATGATGATGAAGATGATGATGATGATGATGATGATGATGAAGCTGACGGTGATGATGATGATGATGATGAACAATCCATGTGTTGATTTCCCGATGGGGGCTAGCCGTGTGCTTTGTCGGTTGGGACTAGGTGTCATTATACACTATTATTATAATATAACTCACTGTTTTGCGTGTAGTCCCGTGTCCACCACTAATCTCGCTGCTCGGAAGATCTGAAAATTAAACTTGCCAAATCTGAAAAAAAAAACGAAAGTTTAAAGCCCTATAAACACTCAAAATCAACGAATATTTCGTAAAACATTTCGTTAAATAAAATTAACCCATACAAAATCATTGTTCCTTATAGCAAAAGCAAAACTTTCAAGTTCAGATGTGGTCTGGTAACATAGATTAAACGAGATACAAAATGATCGTTTTGATATTTTGTGGCATAATATATTCCATTTTAAAGCCCCATTAACACTCAAAATCAACGAATATTTCATAAAAGGTTTCTTACAATAAAGTTAACCCATACAAATTCAGTGTTCCGTATAGCAATAGCCAAAATTTCAACGCTAGATGTGGTCTGGTAACAAAGATTTAACAAGATACACACAGCTCTTTTTATTTTTTGTGTGACAATATATTCACCACATGTTCATGTATCATTTAAGTGTTCGTGTGTCGTATGAATAGATATAGTTGCGGACACTAACGTGGTACAGGAGCATTTTAGTTCCCGCAACGATATCTTTTTATATATTGAGGGACATGTTAAACATAACGCGTTATATTTACCTGTCGAAGTCATTCTGATACACCCCTAATTCATCCCCCAGTTCTTCCGAATATAGACCCCATCCCTACAAAAAATCAACAAGCTCAATACAGTGAAAACAATAACTATTGATAAACTTATAATGACGAATGATACACGAAATAAAACACGTACTCGTGGAATAGCGCTATACTCCCCTCGTTTGGTATCACGTGGTGTCTTCGGCTCTATGGTTGATTTATACGTGTTTGCAAATTTAAAACGCCCAAATGGACGGTGCATTTATTTTCACTTACACCACAATTAAATTAAGATGAATTGTTCTAATATTATTTCAAGATAAAAAAATCGCATTCAGTAAATATTGTCCATTTGACACACAAAGAATTGTTTAACTACTTGTATGAAAAAAATGCGTGTACCTCTGTGTAGGCGGTATAGAACGGGAAGTGCATGGGGCTTGCGAAATACTTTGAGAAGTCGACGGCCCTCCTGAACATGGGGATGTCTGGATTGGTGAGGGCGTATGCGTCCTGCAGGTGATGTCCGGGGTCCGTCTCATGAACCAACAGCGCGGCTACGTTAAACTTGGCGCTGCAAGGGTTACGCAATACACGTGTGGTTAACTAGAATTCGAGTCGTTTTATCTAAAGTAAACTTGGCGCTGCAACGGGGACGCGATATTTGTGCGGTTTACACGCTATCGGGTCCATTATATCAATGTTGAACTTGGCGATGCAATGAGGACGCGATAAATGTGCGGTTTACAAGCTATCGGATCTTTATATCAATGTTGAACTTGGCGCTGCAATGGGGACGCGATATATGTGCGGTTTACAAGCTATCAGGTCATTATATCAATGTTGAACTTTCGCTGAACTGGGGACGCGATATATGTGCGGTTTACTAGGTATCAGTTTATTATATCAATGTTGAACTTGGCGCTGCAATGGGGACGCGATATATGTGCGGTTTACTAGCTATCAGGTCATTATATCAATGTTGAACTTGGCGCTGCAATGTGGACGCGATATATGTGCGGTTTACTAGCTATCAGGTCATTATATCAATGTTGAACTTGGCGCTGCAATGTGAACGCGATATATGTGCGGTTTACAAGCTATCAGGTCATTATATCAATGTTGAACTTGGCGCTGCAATGGGGACGCGATATATGTGCGGTTTACAAGCTATCAGGTCATTATATCAATGTTGAACTTGGCGCTGCAATGGGGACGCGATATATGTGCGGTTTACAAGCTATCAGGTCATTATATCAATGTTGAACTTGGCGCTGCAATGGGGACGCGATATATGTGCGGTTTACAAGCTATCAGGTCATTATATCAATGTTGAACTTGGCGCTGCAATGGGGACGCGATATATGTGCGGTTTACAAGCTATCAGGTCATTATATCAATGTTGAACTTGGCGCTGCAATGGGGACGCGATATATGTGCGGTTTACAAGCTATCAGGTCATTATATCAATGTTGAACTTGGCGCTGCAATGGGGACGCGATATATGTGCGGTTTACAAGCTATCAGGTCATTATATCAATGTTGAACTTGGCGCTGCAATGGGGACGCGATATATGTGCGGTTTACAAGCTATCAGGTCATTATATCAATGTTGAACTTGGCGCTGCAATGGGGACGCGATATATGTGCGGTTTACAAGCTATCAGGTCATTATATCAATGTTGAACTTGGCGCTGCAATGGGGACGCGATATATGTGCGGTTTACAAGCTATCAGGTCATTATATCAATGTTGAACTTGGCGCTGCAATGGGGACGCGATATATGTGCGGTTTACAAGCTATCAGGTCATTATATCAATGTTGAACTTGGCGCTGCAATGGGGACGCGATATATGTGCGGTTTACAAGCTATCAGGTCATTATATCAATGTTGAACTTGGCGCTGAACTGGGGACGCAATTGACGTGTAGTAAACTATATAAATCAGGACATTATAATTATCCATGTTGAATTTGGTGATGTGTTTAGGGTGCGATATACCGGTACGTAGAGATTACTCATCCATGTAGAAACTATTGCGACTTCAATTAATGTTATCACACACGTAAAGTTTAATCATTGTTAGTGTGTGTCGTAATCTGAGAAAACTGGGCAAAATGCTTATGCGTAAATTGTTATCCCAGATCAGCCTGTGCAGTCCGCACAGGCTTATCCGGGACGACAATTTTCGCTTTTATGAAATTTTTCGTTTTAATAATGTCTCTTCTTCGCGAAAATCCAGTAAAGGCGGAGAGTGTTGTCCCGAATTAGCCTGTATGACTGCACAGGCTAATCTGGGATAACAATTTACGCACAAGCATTTTGCCAAGTTTTCTCAGAACACGACACAAATAATTGCATGTAATAATGGCCAAGCCATAGTTGATATCTCAATGGTGACGCACGAATTGTGTCCAGGTATCAAAGTCGGTGGCATTCTAGGGATTCGATATATTCGTAGATTATTAAGGTAATATGCGCATGAAAAACGCTGTATTACACAGGCACAATCACGTTCACGAGTGCATTATTATTATTCACGCAAATATACAAACGCAAACCTTGTTACAGGCAGGAGATGTCGGCTTTTGTGTCTACATAACATTTTGACTTATTGTAAACAACTTGCAAAGTGTCTCCTCATACATAATTTGAATAGCGTTCTGGTGAAATATGTGTAATGCATGTGCGTAAAGTGTCGTCCCAGATTAGCCTGTGCAGTCTGAGCAGGATAATAATGGATGAAACTTTCCGCTTTTATGGAATTTTTCGATAAAAGAAAGTCTCTTCTTAACGAAAATCCAGTATATTCGTCCCTGATTAGCGTGTGCGGACGTTCATTAAGCACAGTCTCCCAGAACGAGGCTCATCCGAGTATTTTGTCTTAAGTGCAACAAACGCCATGTGTGTTAATTGGACATCTGTGAATACCTGCCTAACAACTTACACTTTCTCATAGTCAACGTTTGCATAGAACACGCCTGGTCTGGAGCCATCAGGGGCTGCATTCTTGTAGATTCCGGACGGTCCATTACTAGGGTTTCTCTTTATTCTGCAATGTTATATTTTAGCAGATCAATAATATTAGTATTGTTAGTGCATTTTACGCATCTTGAAATGCAGAACTTGGTTGTTTCGTAAAGTGTTTATTGTTAATGACTTACTTTCCAGAATGACTACATACGATTTATTCTGCTTTTCTTGTATGCATACATGTCTCAAGTGAGTTTAATACATGTAAACAACGATTATTTTCATTTCTATTTCGTATGAAAAAAGACCGCGTGTAATTTGAAATTCACAAATCATGCAAGCGTGGTAAAATTGATTGTTACTCAAAATAAAAAAGTGATATAAAAACAAGTGCTTTGTCACAGACAAAACAGTAAAACAGCTTCCGGGTTAATGTCGTTGAAGTTAGTTAAATACTTTTTGAGTTTTCGCAAAACCAGTTTATAGTGACTTATGTCACCATAGGAAGCACAATTTTTGTATGACGAAAGGAACGTACATTTTTCCAACATGGACACTGTCCACCTATGCCAAGTTTCATCTGTCTAGCTTAAGTTCTCTTTGAGATATCGTAGGATCCAGATTTAACGGACAATTTTAACGCGCGTGTCATAACGAAACCCTTCTGCAAATCCAAAGCAACAATTATTTCGATTCCAATATGACATGAAAATATATTTTTACAATTATAGAGTATGCGAAATGAAACAGTAATTTTGAGTGTTTATTTAGATGTTTTAGCAACAGTAATATGTTTCGTGTTCTGAGAAAACTGGGCATAATGCTTTTACGTAAAGTGTCGTCCCAGATTAGCCTGTGCAGTCCGCACATGCTAATCAGGGACGACACTTTCCACCTAAACTGGATTTTCGCTAAGAAGAGACATTATTTAAACAAAAAATTCCATAAAAGCGGAAATTGTCGTCCCTGATTAGCCTGTGCGAAATGCACAGGCTAATGTGGGATGACAATTTACGCACAAGCATTATGCCAAGTTTTCTCAGAACACGACACACAATGCAGAGGGGGTAATCACATGACGATCAAAATGGCGACCTCCGTGACGAAACAGGTATTTTTCGCCGTTTTATACCATTTATTACTTGTATTAATATTTTTAATGCCGCTCACTTTCCAGCCATATCAGCAAGAAAGTGAGTAGCGTTTATTTGGTAGTAATATTCGCTCAATTTCTCGACTTTTCTCGCTACGAAATTCCTTAGCGGGATCACACAATTTTCAGCTCCCGCTTAGCAAATTCGTAGCGATTAAATCGAAATATCAAGCGAATATTCATGCGAAATACAAGCTAATCAATTTTTACTGGCATGGCTGGAAAGTGCTCGGCATTTAAAAATTAAACAAAAGTAACAAAGGGTATAAAACGGCGAAAAATACCTGTTTCGGCACGGACGTCGCCATTTTGATCGTCACGCGATTACCCCCTCTGTATTATATTCTACACAATACACAATAAAAACCGACAACGTGTGGAAACGAAAAAAAAACACAAGAGCACCGCATAGCGGGTGCCCACGCTCGGCTGTGGGTGCAGCCTTCTGCGCCGCTTTGAAATTTCTTTTTATCATTTGGCAGATATAGAAATTATCTCCCTTTAAAGCTTGTTACTTCCCTTGGATTTTGCTTTTTTGACCTTTGACATTGAAGGATTATCTTGACCTTGACCTTTCACCACTCAAAATGTGCAGCTCCATGAGATACACATGCATGCCAAATATCAAGTTGCTATCTTCAATATTGCAAAAGTTATGGCCAATGTTAAAGTTTTCGGACGACGCGGACGGCGGGCGAGCTGGTTATGACAATACCTCGGGTTTTCTTCGAAAACAGCCGAGCTAAAAATTAGCGAGAGAAATATAATAATACACACGTACTCTAATGGTATAGAGTCTGGTATATCCTCAAAAAACTTGTCGAGCACAGGTACAATTCGTTCTCTGTGCATATCCTTGAACGCCTGTAATGCTTTGTCCTGAAAACAGCGAGACCAAGCTTACATTTGGTCCTCGATCTGTGAAAAAGGGGTTTAATGCATGTGCGTAAAGTGTCGCCCCAGATTCGCCCTGTGCAATCCGCACAGGCTAGTCAGACACGACACTTTCCGCCTAAACTGGATTTTTGCTAATAAGAGACTTTCCTCAAACTAAAAAATATCATAAAAGCGGAAAGTGTCGTCCCTGATTAGACTTTGCGGACTGCACATGCTTATCTGAGACGACACTTTACGCACATGCATTACACTCCCTTTCCACAGACCAAGCTTACATTTACATTGGAAATCTACGCATGATTTTTAGTTTCTGTCACGATAATCGGTAGATAGAAGACATATCTTTTGTCCTTCAGACATTTCTAATGTGTAAATGTTTGTAATCCTTACACCAAGCAAATGGTCCCCTTTAAATAATGAGAGGTAACTGCGGATTTTTATTTCTAAAGAATTTCTGGTGATGTAGACACATTTAAATTCCGAAAAATAAAACTGTTAAAACTGTGTTGGAATTTATATTGTATAGTGATCAAGACAAATTTTAGTTCCGAAAAATAACAAGAGGACCATAGGCCCTTAGGCGATCGCCTGAGACCTGAATGAACTAAAGTATTCTAAGATGGTGCAGTTTAGAATTATAATGAAAGTTATAATTGAAATATATAAATATTTAATTTCTAGGCACACTTTTATTTTCGATATCGGCTTAGATATTATTATCACAAAGGTTCTGACCAAGCGTAATAGACTACAAAGGAAAACTGCTTCGCCCCTGAAAGCCATTTTTTTACGAAACGGGTTTTTTTTTTACGAACTCGACCAAGAAATCCTTAGAACAAATATTATGACAGTCTTATTAAGATTAGACTAAAATTGTGACTTTTAGCGTGTTAACCAGGTTTTACTATAGCCATTTGAGGAAAACTGCCCCGACCCCTGGTGTCGATATTTTTCGTTGAACCGGAATCATTTTCAGACTCAACCGAGGTATCATTAGAACAAATGTTCTAACAAAGCTTTTTGAAGATCGGACAATAAATATGACGTCTAATGTGTTAACGAGGTTTTAACATAGCCATATACGGACAACTTCCCCGCCCCCTGTCTTCAATTTGTTATCTACGAACCGGAATCATTTTCAAACTTAGCTGAGATATCATAAGAACAAATGTTCTGACCATTTTTGTCTTGAAGATTGAATAATAAATGTGTCTTCTAAAGTGTTAACAATCTTTTTTTCTTTAATTTGACCCAGTTACCTAGTTTTTGACCTCACGTCATTTACTTTAGAACTCCGCCAAGATATTAACGTGACAAATCTTTTGACAATGTTTCATGAAGTCAGATGTGATCAGAATGATGATGAAATAATGATTTAGAGTTTTAACAACATAAATGTCGACGACGGACAAAAGACGATCACAAAAGCTCATCATGAGCACGCTGTGCTCAGGTGGGCTTCACATTCTGAAACTGTGTAGGAAATTTCATGGGAAACTGTATCCTCATATAAAGATAAAATTCCCGACAGTGTTATAGAAAAGGCAACACAGTGAGAGCAACAAAACAAATAATTATGCTATATTTATGAAATTTTACAGAAACGACTGCATGAGTCTTCTAGTACTACGTACCGGATCGGATTCGTAATTGGACTGATTTTGCCTCAACACAACGAAGTATTCTTGCATGGATCCGTTGAATCCATCTCTCCTCATGATCTAAGTCATCAAAACAGGATTGCGTCATTAAGGAAGGACTGCGTCATCAAGAAAGAGTGCGTCATCAAGGAAGGATTGCGTCATCAAGGAAGGATTGCGTCATCAAGGAAGAGTGCGTCATCAAGGAAGAGTACGTCATCAAGGAAGGATTGTGTCATTAAGGAAGGATTGTGTCATAAAGGAAGAATGCGTCATCAAGGAAGAATGCGTCATCAAGGAAGGATTGCGCCATCAAGGAAGAGTTCGTCATCAAGGAAGGATTGCGTCATCAAGGAAGGATTGCGTCATCAAGGAAGGATTGCGTCATCAAGGAAGGATTGCGTCAAGGAATCATGTGAATGGCACATTCTCACATCAATTATAAACCACACACGTCTTAAACAAGAAACGTCTTTACAAAAAGGCAATCAGCGTTGAAATTAAAATTAAGTTGATATGCCCTAAATAAAGAAAAAACTACCAAAGTAATCGTGAACGTGATTTCGCGGACTCCAGTATATACTACATGTAAAGTTTACTAAATTATGTGGTATGTGGCATATTTGACGATAATCCGCAAGTATTGCTTGAATATTACTGTAGTTTTAATAATAAAAAGGATAACGATTAGCTGCAAACATGCATGCCTGTTCTATTTCTCCCTTGATGCGTTTGACCTCCGCCAGCCCGGTCTTGTGGATATACTCAGGATCCAGTACCTCAGACAGCTGCCACTTGAGGCTGGCCTTGTAATACTCCAACCCCCGGGGCAGACCCCACACCCCATCGCTGGTCCGCGTATGGAGCAGGTAAACCTGATGAGTAGCGCGGGTTAAAAGTGTGCATATTGAACGGATGACTGTTTAAAATAAGGGCTTTCCGATTTAATATAATTGAGCCGCGTTCTGGGAAAACGGGAAATAATGCATGTGGGTAACGTGTCGTCCAAGATTAGCATGTGCAGTCCCCGCATGCTTATCAGGGACGGCACTTCCCGCCTTTATTAATCATTGTGTTGTCCCGGATTAGCCTGTGCGCACTGCAACACAGGCAGAAAACAGGGTTTTAACAATGACATTTTGACAAACTACCCTAACCACAGTAAATGCACCTGAAGTTTCCTTTCAATTAAGATTAAAACGAAAAGCCCCAAGACATTGCCGACACGCATAGGATAAAGAAAATAACCGCAAAATGTGCGACTGCGATTGAAAAAATAGCTTTATAATCAACGAGAAAAGTAACTCTTCAGAAATTAATAAAATAAATGAAATTGAATGTTGCAAAACAATATGCATTAGATTGAAAGCTTGTTTATAATTTTAAAGCATATTTTAAAGCATATCGTACATCTGTATAGTTAAGGTAGAGACACTTTACAAACCTATATGCTTTTTATTTCATTGGCTTCTTTTATATAGATAACTTTAGATGTATTGCATATTTGGTGGGTTTTTTTCATTCTTGATTGCATTACATTATTGTGTTATTGTTCATAATGTATATGTATTTGTTTGCAATCTTTAAATAAAATGTGTTAAAAAAATAATTAAACAAGATGTGTTTGTGAAACACTATGTCCACCTATATAACGTTTGACCTTGAAGGATGAACTTGACCTTGACCCTTCACCACTCAAAATGTGCAGCTCCATGAGATACACATGCATGTCAAATATAAAATTGCTAGCTTCAATATTGCAGAAGTTAAATTACATGAGCAATTTTGACCCATATATTTGACCTAGAAGGATGACCTTGACCTTTCACCACTCAAAACGTGCAGCTCCATGAGATACACATGCATGCCAAATATCAAGTTGCTATCTTCAATATTGCAAAAGTATGAATGAAATAAGCGATTTTGGCCACATATATTTGACCTCTGACTTGAAGGATGACCTTGACCTTTCACCACTCAAAATGTGCTGCTCCATAAGTTACACATGCATGCCAAATATCAAGTTGCTATCTTCAATATTTCAAAAGTATTCATAAAATAAGCGATTTGGGCCACATATATTTGACCTCTGACCTTGAAGGATGACTTTGACCTTGACCTTTCACCACTTAAAATGTGCAGCTCCATGAGATACACATGCATGCCAAATATGAAGTTGCTATCTTCAATATTGCACAAGTTATGGCCAATGTTAAAGTTGGCGCAAACCAACAGACCAACAGACAGACCAACAGACCAACAGACAGGGCAAAAACAATATGTCCCCCAGTATATACTGGTGGACATAAAAAATCTTTCGAAACGACTACGGATGAATACATAATGAGTGACTGGTATGTAACCTAGATGGTCGAATTATCTCTAAATTCAACGTATTCATGATTAAAGGGACTTGTTAAAACAGTTTGATTGTTTTATGTTTGTCAATAAATGCTTCAAATGGATAAATGTAAACATCTGAATTAAATAGCACACATATAAAACAAAAATAGAATTTACGAAAAAAACAAGAGGGCCATGGGCCCTAAGGCGCTCACCTGAGACCTTTAGGAACTAAGCTATTCTGACAAGGTATTCAAAATAATGAAAGTACTTTATGAAACGCAATTATTGAATTTGTCGGCCCATTTTTAGTTTTGAATTCAACATATATCATATCATTAGAAAAAATGTTCTGATCGAGGTTCATGAAGATTTGACCAAAGACCTATGCTAAGTCTTTGATTTGACAAAGAAATTGACTTCTTGAGTATAAAGATGCTTGTTTTAATTTGACCTATTGACATTTTTTTGGGCTCACATGACCCAGTTTCAACCTCAGCCGAGATTTCATTGGGATAAATGGTATGATCGAGTTTCATGAAGATTGGCCAATAAATGTGGCCATAAGAGCGTTAAAAAGGTTTCACTTGTTTTTGAACGCACCGAACCATTTTCGAACTCGGCCGAGATATCATTTGAACAAATGTTCTGACCAAGTTTCATGAAGATTGGATCATAAATTTGACTTCTAGAGTGTTAACAAGGTTTTACTATATCCATTTAAGGATTAGGAAAACAGCACCGCCCCTGTCGGCCATGTTTTTTTCTACGGACTGCAACCATTTTCAAACTCGGCCCAGATATCATTAAAACAAATGTTCCTAGCAAGTTTCATGAAGATTGGACTACAAATGTTACTACTGCAGTGTAAACAAGGTTTTACTATAGCCATACAAGGAAAACTGCCCCGCCCTTAGGCGTCCACGTTTTTTCAACAGACCGGAACCATTTTCGAACTCAGCTGAGATATCATTGGGATAATAGTGTTTTTCCTAGGATGGCATAGGGGCATGGCGCAGTAAATTCAAAAAGGGCATTTTTAAGCTAGTTTATGCAAAAAAAGGCAGTTATACGTGTGGTGCCTTTTTTTGCTATGAAAATACTGTTATATATTATTCATTATCAATTATAACGGCTATGGGTATACTTGTATATGTTATTATTACTTATCAATTCTAATGTGATAATAATATTTATCATTAAGTTGAAGGATGCATTTCACACTTTCTTGCATTTCTTACACATAATCATGTTTGAAACAATGAAGACAACATGTTGCAGACGCTGATTTTGCGGACAAGTTAGGTCATAAGGCAATAAAGATGTTATTAATAAGGGCGCGTTACTATTTTTGCCTTTGAAAAAGGCAGAGTGGCGCTTCGGGAGGGCGGCGTGGCCCAGCGCCACGCTAAAATGGCCTGGGAAAAACACTAGATAAATGTTCGAACCAAGTTCAATGAAGGTTGAACAATAAATGTGGTCTCTAGAGTGTTAACAAGGTAAATGTTGACGATGCAAGACGCACGACGGACGACGGACACAAAGTGATCACAAAAGCTGACCATAAGCACGTTGTGCTCAGTTGAAATCAATAAAGATTAAATCTTACGTCACTAATAAACTTTTTCAGTCTCTCAATTTTCTGTAGCAGGTATTCAATATTCGTACTGGCCTGGGATCGAATAAGCGCCTTCCTGAAACAGCAACCACAAGCAAGTCACGTGGAGTATACCAAACATGTTGATGAAAATAACATCAAGTGACTAAAACTATCACTAATTGTTTAACCTGTATACGTGTAAACGTAATTGAGAAGAGTTGAAAGAAATATCAGGACAAGACTAAACATGCTTTGCGATGCTAGGTAAATGTGTGACTAAGTATTTTTATGGTGTACGAACCGGTTCAAAAGTCTGAATCGTATCATACGGTTTAGCTTGAACCGTATGATACGCTTTTAAGACTTTTGGACCGGTTCGTATGTTAGACCGTATGATCAGAAACTGTATGATACGAATCGTATCAGACGGTTTATGATGGGTATTATTCAATGTCCAATCAGCCATTTAAAAATAGATTTATTCAGTGTAAACCGTATGATACGGTTTACGCTAAACCGTATGATACGAATCGTAAACAGTATGATACGATTCGTATCATACGGTTTCTCAACAAACAGTTAAGCGTACAATCGGTCCAAAAGTCAAAACCGTCTGATACGATCGTATCAGACGAATTATGGTCGCAAAACCGCATGATACGATTCTAGCTAAACCGTCTGATACGATCGTATCATACGGTTAAGACTTTTGGACCGGTTCGTACACCATAGTTTTTTTGCAGCTGGAAAACGGCCTTGGTATTTAAAGATTGTTAAAAACGGTTCTTACACAGTTGAATTAGTCGTCTTTTCATCTAGGCGTATGCGGAAAGGCTCGAACATTGGGAAAGCTGTAACATTGGTCTTGAATTGCAGAATCTTGTCCAAAGCCGCTGGGACCTCGCTCTAAAGATGAACAAGCAAGAAACGTTTCTACAAATCGCTGTTTATCGATCAGGTAACATCGATATATGTGGCGTGTTCTGAGAAAACTGGGTATAATGCTTGTGCGTTAATTGTCATCCCAGATTAGCCTGTGCAGTCCGCACAGGCTAATCAGGGACGACAATTTCCGCTTTTATGGAATTTTTCGTTTAAATGATGTCTCTTTTAACGAAAATCCAGTTTAGGTGGAAAGTGTCGTTCCGGATAAACCTGTGCGGACTGCACAGGCTAATCTAGGACGACTCTTAACGCACATGCATTTTGCCCAGTTTTCTCAGAACACGACTCGTTTATCGGTCAGGTAACATCGATTTATAGACGTCCGATACGAACCCATTACACAAGAAGAGCGTTATTGCGGGTGGTTTAATGACTAGCCTTCCGAACAATTGAGCCTCGTTGTGGGAAATTTGAGCTTAATGCATGTGCATAAAGTGTCGTCCCAGATTAGCCTGTGCAGTTTACACACGCTAATCTGGGACGTCACTTTCCGCATAGACTGGATTTTCGGATAAAAGTGACTTCCTTTAAACGAAACATAAAAAAAAGCGGAAAGTGTCGTCTCTGATAAGCCTGTGTAGACTGAACAGGCTCAGATATATGATAGCACTTTACGCACACGCTTAAGCCCAGTTTTCCAAGAATGCGACTCAATAAATGGTTGCATACTGACCTTTAAAAAAACAACGATCATGCAAACATAATTCCGATTCTAACGAACTCAACATTGAAGTGCTTCTATGTAAAATATGTGTTAAGTTTAATACTAATACTAAAATGTATACATGGAGTTAAAAAATGTATATTTTAATACCGTCAATATAACCTTATCAATTGAGTCCTGCTCTGAGAAAATCGGGCTTACCGCATGTGCATAAATGTCGTCCCAGATAAGCCCGTGCGGACTGCACACGCTAATCATGGACGACATTTACCGCTTTTGTTGTGTTTTTTAAACCCTGTTTAGTCGGAAAGTGTCGTCCCTGATTAACCTTTGCAAACTGCACAGGCTAAACTGGAATGACACTTTACCCATATGCAATAAGTCCAGTTTTCCCTGAACGAGGCTCATTTATTAATAGTTTTTGCACTTACAATGCTGACGTTATTGAGGGTCGTTTTGCTTTGAATGGAGACGTTCATACGAACAATGACCTGTTCAATCTGAAATAGAAGACAAAACATACATTTTTGTATTCATTGCGAAAACTTTATTAACAATATTTGCAATTTGATCAAGTTGTGTCATATATAAGAATATTATAACATGTTCGTAAAAGTCAATTTAAATTTAAGGACTGTTTCCATATAAGATTTTATTCGTGAAGATCTGTTGTTTCAAAACACGTAAGTTAAACAGAGTCGTTCTAACAATAAGCAAACAAAAAGTATATTATTAACTTGTTTAACAAGACCATTGCATTAAGAATTTATTTATGCAAGAAGGCTAAATTTCATAAGACGCTCACCTTAGACCCAAAGAAAATTGACTGTTCTGAGCATGTAGTGTTCACATGGTTTCACAACAGACTTATAAGGAAAACTTCCTCGACACCTGACTGCCATGTTTTTGAGCAATAACAATTATTTTCGAACTCAGCCCAGATACTAGTATAATTATACAGTTTTATGTTCTAAGCTAGTTTCACGATGAGTGGGTAAAAATGCAATGGCGGCAATGTTTGATCGAAAACCATATCTCACTCGTCTTTGAAATGATTACAACAAATGGTCATAGTGATTTTCATGAAATAAATGTGGCCTCCTCTTAAGTGTTGACTACGCACGACTCAGACGATCGACGGACAAAATAAGCGATCACGGAAGCCAACTACGAGCACGTTGTGCTAACGTGAGCTAAAAAAACAAATGAGTCGCGTTCTGAGAAAACTGGGCATAATGCATGTGCGTTAAGTATCGTCCGATATTAGCCTGTGCAGACCGCACAGCCTAATCAGGGACGACACTTTCCGCCTAAACTGGATTTTCGCTTAGAAGAGACATAATGTAAACGAAAAACTCCATAAAAGCGGAAATTGTCGTCCCTGATTAGCCTGTGCGGACTGCACAGGCTAATCTGGGACGACACTTTACGCACATGCATTATGCCCAGTTTTCTCAGAACGCGACTCAAATATTGATCACTAACAGTTCATTATAGTTTATATATCTTTTTATGGCATTGAGGAAATGTTTTATGGATTCACGATATTTTTTCTGGCATTGCGAAATGTGGTGCGACTATTGGTTTTCTAAATAACATTATCGCTTTATGGCGCAAACTGGTGATAGACTGGTTTGCATTCTACTGATAATAGATTGCATTTTTTCCTCAAACAAGGAAAAGGTCATTTATTATTGGTAAAAGCGTTCGTTGTCAATCATATAAAACAGATATTACAAGCATTCGTTAGAACATGTGCCAAAAGAACAGATACACACGTCAGAAGGTGTGAATAAACAAATGTGTTTCAAAGATTCTTCGAATACCAATGCATTGATAAGTTTTCGTAAACGTCTCGGCAAAAAAACATATCTAGAGACTGCACTTTTAAAAAGAACTTTCGCTGGAAATTATTATCATATTTTCATGAAAATGTAACACTGTTCCAAAAAAAGGTTTACGAAAATAGAAGGTATTAACCCTTTGCATGCTGGAAAATGTTTCGTCTGCTAAAATGTCGTCTGCTGAATTTCTAAAATTAGCATTTTCTTCAAAAAAAAATCAAAGAATACTATCAGAATAGCTAATAGTTTGGATCCTGATGAGACGCCACGTTCTGTGACGTCTCATCTGGATCCAAACTGTTTGCAAAGGTCTTCAAAATTCGGTTCCAGCACTGAAAGAGTTAACCTTACGCTTATTCAAGAGAAACCATGCGATTCTTCGCCGCAAAAAAATGTATATACTTTCAAATACGAATCGTACATACCAGGTAACTTATGTATTTAATTGTTATCAAACTTCGTTGTTGGTTAAACAAATTACAAATTGTGTTGGCTTTTCATACGTTGTTGTCCAATAACAACAATAAGAGTACCTGGTCGCCAAACGCACGAATCCTGGCTGCAAACTTCTGAAATGCGCTCACGTCGTCGAACTTCACCTGCCCTGCAAAGCTGGCGTAGTTATTGTGAAATCCGTCAATTCGGCTGATCGGGTTCATTGGACCGTAACTGAAATGGGGGTTTGGAGTGTTCTCATAATGAAATAATGAATGGTTGCCGTGGCGTAGTGGATATGGTGTCTGCCTAGCGACCGGGATGTAACGGGTTCGATCCCCACCGGGAGCGTTCCTTGAAACTCCCCGTAAGACAAGTACTGGTCCCAGGAAACTGACTCCAGAGCGTTTCAATAAGCCTAAGGCTTTCGATGCAATTGACCTAAGATAAATAGGTTTAAACTAAACAAAATAATGCATGCTTGCTAATAACATTTTGGAAGATCTAGTCGGGTGCTGCCTCCTCTTTTGGTCTCCCCTTGCTGCCAATCTGGATTGACCCATACAAAATGGTAGGTGCTGCACCATCTTTATTTGCCCTAAGCACCCCACCCCCTGTTGCCCATTTGGCTTGGTCAACATAGGAGTGCAAACTATATTTTTTACATTAAATACATATTTTGCAACGCTGAAACTGTAAGTAAATGTTATGTGCACACACCGTTATCAGAACCAATGGATTCACGTGAAACCATGAATTAATAAGTAATGAGAGGGAAAAAAATAACACCGGGTTTCAATTATCAAAAACTCAGCACCAATAAGAAGTGTGAAATCGTTATACTATGTAATCCCAGAATATATTTTGTTCAAAATACAGTGTTCATTTGATGGAACCGCTAAAATGGCAAATTGTATGCACTTGTTGTCGTTCCTCGTACTTGCAGATTGAGCCGCGTTCTGGGAAAGCAAGGTTTAATGCATTATGTAAAGAGTCGTCCAAGATTACCCTGTGCATTCCGCACAGGCTAATTAGGGTCGACACTTTCCGCCTAAACTGGATTTTCTTTCAGAAGAGACTTCTTAAAAAAAAGCCGAAGAGTGTCGTAACATATAAACCTGCGCGGACTGCACAGGCTAATCTGGGACGACACTTTACGCACACGCATTAAGCCCCATTTTCCCAGAGCGAGGATCAAATGATTTAAACAAGAGAGGCCGTCTTATTTAACATTGCAAGACAAGTTTATTATGAAATTTTGCATTTCCATTATTGAGAAACATATGCGTGTATTTGTAGTGTGCCCAAAATTCAATTGTAACGATAATTCGTATACAGATTTTTTTTAAACATTAAATTTTACCAAACCCCTTACTTTTTCCACTCGTAACCATCGAGCCACATCTGTATCGTATCATCGAGCACATCGTAGGTGATTTGGTCTCCCTTCGAGAGGTTCTTTCGTTTGACGTTTGACTTCACCTTGACAAGGAACGTCTGCAGCCAATTCTGAAAGAAATGTGTTCATATAAATAATGTTCGCATTTATCGCTGTTTATTTCAGGCGCGTTCTTGGCGGAAAACTTGGCTGAATGCATGTGCGTAAAGTGTCGTCTCAAGTCAGCCTGTGAGGTACGCACAAGCAAATCAGGGACGACACTTTCCGCTTTTATGGTATTTTTTGTTTAAAGGAAGTCTCTACTAAGCGAAAATCCAGTTTAGGGGAAAAGTGTCGTCCCTGATTAGCCTGTGTGGACTGCCATGCATTAAGGCAAATTTTCCAAGAACGAGGCTCATTTGTTTATCGCTTTTCTTATTCTAGGCTAATACACCACTCGCTAATACACCACTCGCATTACAAATCGTGAACTATCTCTTGAATATAGGGAAAATCAACAAATGACGCTCAGTTTAAAATCCGGTATACATGACTCAAAACTGTTGGCATAACTTTTTCAAGTAAAAAGTGAGTGTAGTAAAAAAAAATCAGGTATTCAGGTTCACATGGAATAAGTGAAATGACTTATGCAGGCATTGTGAAAAACATCTCTCCACTCACTTTTCGAGCTTCGATCGCTTCCAGGCTGTAATCTTCTACGAACTCGGTGTAGCGACTGTCGCCAACGTTCGAAGCGAACTCGGGGTTGTCGCGGAGCCGCCATTCCCAGAATTCACTCAACAAGTCCTCGAAAAGTGCTGCGTGCGATAAACCTGTAATAGTGTGCATCAGAGGGGGTAATCGCGTGATAGTCAAGATGGTGAGGCAATTATTTTTCGCCGTTTTAAACCCTTTATTACTTTTGTTTCATTGTGAAATGACGCTCACTTTCCAGCCATATCAGTAAAAAGGTGATTAGCGTTTATTTCGTATTAGAATTCGCTTTATATCTCGACTTTACTCCCCGCAAATGTTCTTAGTGGAGCTGTAATTAGGTCATCCCGCTATGAAATTTCGCAGCGAGTAAAGTCGAGATATATAGAGTGAATATTAATACGAAATAAACGCAAGGAACTTTCTTGCTGATATGGCTGGAAAGTGTGCGGCATTAAACAAAAATTACAAGTAATAAAGAGTATGAAACGGCGAAAAATACCTGCCTCGGCATGGACGTCGCCATCTTGACTATCACATGACTCACCCCTCTGTGTATACAGCATATGGAAACATGAGATATTACGACGTGCGAAAAAATACACGCTGTGTTTAAATTGTTTTATATAGACACAGGAACGAAAACTGAAAAGTGAAACGAATGTAGTTATCAGTTTAAGTCCCCAATATTTAATGCTTAATGGATTTAACATTAAATACCTGTAAGCTGTTTAAATACAAACTGCAGTTAATTTGATACTCAACGCAAGTGCTTTCGTGCCAAAGAATTATTTTATGAGTAGTTTACTCATTTCATATTTCAAATATACAAATATTTTGCAAAACGCAGTGTTGCAAATCTCACACTTTTATTGTTTAAAACTGTATACAGCCGAGAATCGATCATACATTTCGTGAAATTATGTAAAAAAAAAAACATGTTTAAGTTTCGTTTTATTGCTGCAAAACGTGCACTGCAATTGCACGAAACTGTATTTAGTCGCGATTCGATAATAAATCTTGTGACAACATATATTAAAAATGTTGTGTTCGTTTCGTTTTATTGCTACGTTGTACAATACTTCGGTCTACGTGAATTACCGTGTCGCAAATGAAGATTTACTAAAATAGTTATATCATCCCGATAAATTAATAACTTTTGCGTTTTAATGCTTAAAAATTATAACCAGACAGATCCTTTTAAAGCTCCATTAACACTCAAAATCAACGAATATTTCGAAAATGATTTCGTAAAATAAAGTTAACCCATAAAAAAGTCAGTGTTCCTTATATAATAGCCAAAATTCCAACGCTAGATGTGGTCTAAATATTTTGTATCTTGTTAAAACTATGTTACCAGACCACATCTAGCGTTCAAATTTTGGCTATTGCTTAAGGAACACTGATTTTTATGGGTTTACTTTATTTTACAAAATATTCGTTGATTTTGAGTGTTAATGTGGCTTGAAATAATGTCTTGTACCACGTTTCTGACTAAAACGAGCATGGTGTCCATTACTTATAAGACGAGTGACCGCTTTGGTTTGCTTTGAGTTAATGAAGATTTTCTTTCATAAAGTTCTTAAAAACGTCAACCTCTCGGTCACTAAGGTTTTAGCCCGTTTTTCGCTTATTTATTTTGTGACTCAGTCAGGGGCCATATTGGACAATGTTCGTCTGACCTCTCCTTATACCCTCCCGTTTGACAATCATCATCTCGTTCATTGGTGACAGCTGTTATCAAAGCGATTACTTATAATGGAAACCAACTAATAACTTTTTTGGTAGTAACTTTGCATAAAAATAGAACTTTCGAATATAAATTTTGGATTCGAATATTCGACCGATTTTTAATATTCGAATATTCGCATATACGGACCCATCCCTAGTAAAAAGGCGATTAGCGTTTATTTCGTATTAAAATACGCTTTATATGTCGACTTTAATCACCGCAAATGTTCTTAGTTCAAGCTGTAATTAGGTCATCCCGCTAAGAAATTTCGCATCGAGTAAAGTTGATATATTGAGCGAATATTAATCATAAATAAACGCTAGTAAATTTCTTGCTGATATTGCTGGAAAGTGTGCGGCATTTAAAACGTAGTATTAATCGCGCATGCGTAAATCCGTTAAAGCACTCGCTTTTGCCAATAACCGGATTTTACGAACGAAATTCGTTTTATTCTATTTTGTTCTAAGAACGTTATTCAAGTAAAATGGTCTTATAATTATTCACAAAAATGATCTTAAACAAATTCTAAGGACAAAATCTTCGAAAAACAGTTTCTAAATGAAAAATTGTAAGAATTAGAAAATGCTATATTTAATATCTCCGTCTGCCCAAAAGCCAGGGAACATCCGGGACATTGAACGGCTTGGTAAAAGACAACCGGCAAAGACGTATTTTTCAAATTCAGTAAAATCTCTTGGCTAAAGCCAATAGAATAAAACGGAGAAAGAGTAATAATTTTAAAAACGATACAGTTGATTATTATGTTCGTTATTCGTCACTTAATACATTTTATTTTCACATGTCTACGGTATTGCCAATAAACATATGACCGTAATCCTCATTTAGTTCAATATTAAACTAAATTACATGTTGCATTCGTCTTATCCCTTGAGCGCGTGAAATAATTCCAAACACGAGAGGGCTGTCTGCATTATTGGCTGCTTTCACGTAAAAGTACAATGTAGTTTAAATCTAAATTTAATATGTATCTAGCTAGTTTGAAATAAACGCTCCCGAGCCTAAATAAATTGAGAAACTTACATGTAATTCGAATTAGCTTATCATTATTTAATACATAGATATAACAATTCAAATGAATGGCCAGTTAAAGGTAATGCAAGTCGCGTTGCCTTTGTGAGCCGCTGTGCTACGAATAAGTTAGCATGTCAAATATCTCGGACAATCGATAAAACACAGTGTAGTTACATATATAAATGTCACCAGAATGAAAAACTTAAAAGGCAGTAGATTGAAATAGGTAAGTGCTACCGTCACACCTTGGGTGTATCAATATTAATAAATTATATGAAAATTGCCTTACCTTCAGCCATGTTCAAAATTAAAAAAAATATATTGGAACATTACACCACTAACTTTTTCTAAGAGCCACAATTTTGCTGGTATTTTACTGCAATATTTGTAACCATTTCAACTAAACCTTCAATGACTTCATTAACATTGCAGAGACACAAAGGATATATGAAATCACACTAAAGGCGGTAAGTAATATGCATTGATATGCAATAACAGCGGACAGTGTCATCCCTGATTAGCCTATGCGGATTGCACAGGCTAATCTAGGACGAAACTTAACGCACATGCATTAAACCCCCTTTTCACAGAGCGAGACTCATATGAATTGTGAATCGCTTCATGTATCGAAACTACGAAAGCGCGTCTGTTTATCATTGATTCTGGAACAAGCAATTGAAGATAACTTAAAAGACTATTGTAAGAACAACTTAAAAAAATAAAAACGTCATATGTACTGTAACAGTATGTTTACTCCATCAGACAAAAAAAAATCTCAATTTTCCCAAAAGCTTAAAGTTATGTTTTCCAGTGTGTTTGATAACCAGTTTTTTCTCAACTTAGTCTTAAACAAAAATGCCTTTCGTTTTGCCCTTTTTTT
>VMBQ01004140.1:3571-21720 GCA_007657795.1 Dreissena rostriformis | reverse complement strand
TATCAGAACGTCCGGTAAATACTGTTGTCCGACAAATACTCACTAACCAGTATTTAGTACCAGGTTCCTATATATTAATATATATATATATATATATATATATATATATTGTATTATTATTTTTCAAAGATGAGATATATTTTTTGTTGGTGGGTATTTCCATTACTTCACTTGGCAGATTAATTGCCTGATGTTTGCGGAAACGTAATGAGTAAATTTATCGAAAGTTCTGTCGCAATTGCGAAAAATGCGCGATGGCATACAGGCGTTGAGTGAATTAAACGTCTCTTAAACGTGTTTTTTTATTTATTAGCCAAAATTATTTTACATGCATACGAAAGTAACCAGTGAGCCGGCATTCCAGTAAATGTATGTCGACTTACGGAAATAGTTCGCGAACAATAAAATATATTCTTAAGTCTTAATGCCATAGTTGGTTGGTGAATATATGCCCAGAAATATTGTATTTTGATTAATACCGCCCTCAGCCTATGCTAAACTCGTGTAAAACAATATTACCGGAAGTACTGAACATAATTTTATGTGGTTTGTGAGAACTTAGTGTTGAAAGTTCATTTCGCCCCCCTAATGCAGAGATTGAAAACAAAAGGCAGTACAGCTTTGAGTTGACAAAAAAAGAGAGAACAAGTATGTTCGTGCAATTGACGCAGATAGGTTGAGGTACATAAATACAAAGGCAATATTGCATGACGGTGATTGTATACAGGGTGCAGGATCACGTCACTGTGCTGGGTTCACAATTAAACGTTAAGGGATGTTAACACACTGGTTAGTGCAGCTTTTTTAAATAACTTTTTTAAACTATTTTTCTTAAGATTTTCAACTAGTGCAAAAAGGTAGATTTTATGCTGCTTACGGCAATGTGAAATACATCGGAATTACTTTATTTAATAAGCCTGTGTTTTGGTTCAAAAATTCGATGTGTACAGCATTCATGTAAACTTTTATGTTCCACGCAATGTGAAATTTTGTCCCCGATTTCAGACGTATTCAATGATTTATTTTTTAATCTTTAGATATCAGCACAAACTGCCAGAAAAACTATATTTTATGCATAAAGGATTTTTCCAATACAAATGTATTTCAATAACCTGAGATATTTGTAAAAAAAATAAAGCGTTTACATTCTGTCCAGTCCGTGTGTAAACCCCATGTGAACCCCGTTGGTCCTTCACCCTGTACAGCACGAGTTGTTTGTGTGATGTTGTAGTCCACGAGCCCTGATGGCGATTAAAAAACATTTAATGAGTGTGATACAACCCATCGGAACACCACAGCAGTGCTCCAGCTAGGCCTAAATGGAAGGGCGCCCCACCCTGCCCTTCCGAAGATCCGCCCAGCCCTTCACATTCACTGCTTCACAGGCCTCGCCCATACCTTGCCCTTTTATTAAAAAAAATACAATATCATATTTATAAATCTCTTATAACATTGTTATTAATTTATTCCCCATTGTAGACATTTTATTTGCATGGTTAAATAATAATGGAAATAATATATCATAACAATTATTAATAATATAAAAAATAATATGCAACAGGGAGCGGATACAACCGCATGCTCGAAAGTGCCCTTGTTACTTAATACCGCGCCCTTAAAGTGCCTTTTTGTCAACCCCCCCCCCCACTTGTCCTTTTCAAATCAACCCTAGCTGGAGCACTCCCACAGCATTGTAATATTCTATTTATCATAAACATTCTTACAGGGACCTTTTCACGTTTTGGTAATTTGACAAAATTTAAAAAAACATGTTTCAGATTCGAACATTTTCGTTGTATTTATGATATGTGGGAGGAAAAAATAATATTGCACATTTACTATGCTCTAAAATTCCCATTATATGCATCTTCTGACGATTTAAAAACCTGAAAATTATAAAGTGTCTCACACGCGGAACGATTCAATAATTTGGAGAGTTCTGTTGTTAGCGTTATATTTTGTGACATTACGAGGTTTGCTTATATAAAGTATAAAATACGCCAGTTATAATATGAGCACGGATGACCGAGTGGTTTAAGCGCTAAACTTTTACTCCAAGGGTCAGTGGATTGAGCCCAGTTGACGATTACGTTTTTTTCTTTCTTTATCTTTATTCTTGATTTTTTTTTACTGTGGCTTTTTAGTTCCATTGTTTACATTTATCAATTTAAAGCATTTAATGACAAACTTCAATACATAACAAAATCTGTGAAACGATCCCTTCAATATAAATACAAATGCAAACAATCTTGAAAACAACTATTTAAATTAATATTGGTAAATTTACACAAAAAGAAAAACAAATAACATGTTGTGCAAAGACGCGCTTAATTACTTATTATGACTTAAACATTACAGATAAAAGTAGTCGGCTAACCCAGCCGTTGAACACGGAGACGAATATCACACTGAAGAAATTCGGATTTCTAATCCAGTAGCTTGAAATTCCAAATATTTTTTGAAATAATCCAAATAGGTATAACATTAATCTTAAAACCCAGTTAATTTAAAATAACATCGCTCTCCGATAGTCGTAGCCTTGTTTGCAGTTTTTAATCAAACATTAATGTATCGTAAAACAAAAAGTACATTACAGAAAAAAATAATTCTGATGCGATTTTCGGAAAAGGGAAAAGACACAGAATCAATTTTTCGAATTCGGCATTTGATCAACATTTATTAGCGAGTGGCTATATATTTTTTTAAACATGTTTGTGAATAGTTTACACGCATTCCTATTGATCATGAAACGTAACCGACACTGTTTCGTATAATACTCAATGAGTTTCACTTCAGTAACAAGAAAATATATTATCTCAATTTTTTAACTCAAATAGAATTTTCTTTCACCTATAAAAAAAATCATATTCCACTGTGAAACGCATATGAAAATGGGCATCGCTCTGTGAAAAGGGGGTTTAATGCATGTGCGTTTTTTTGTGTGTCATCCCGGATTAGTCTGTGTAGTCCGCACTGGCTAATCAGGGACGACACTTTCCGTTGTTATTGTTGTTTTCGTTTAAAGGAAAACTCTTCTTGACGAAAATCCATTTTAGGCGGAAAGCGTCGTCCCTGATAAGCCTGTGCAGACTGCACAGGCTAATCTGGGACGACACTTTACGCACATACATTAAACCCCTTTTCACAGAGCGCGGCCCAATTACATTCACACGTCGCACGCTCAAACTACATGTTTTGAAAACCGGATAGACGAAAATCTTACCGAGCAGTGCAGGAAATATTATTTTCGCCATTCCCACGAGTTTGCAGTAAACGAACAAATTCTTGTACCGTATTCTTATCGAAGTATAATTGGTTTGTAATGGCACATTCGAAACTAGTTTCATATGTTGCTAATAGTAAAAATCATAAACAATTCACACGTATCCTTAATAAACTGTAGTAATAGCAGATCTCAAATTTTGTTTTATATGTTGCTAATTTAAAGTTTTAAATGCGCCGTTCAACGAATTCCGAGATGTTCAACTGTGCATACCTTAGGCGCGTATGTTAATTTCGAACTGTTGTAGTTAGTAAACCATGTGCATTTAATTACTTAAGCCTTTTCTGAAATGTCATGAAATCTGTGACACCTTTCAGGATATAAGATCTTACCATGCAGACCGTACACACTCAGTGACCTATAAAAACAATGTCCGTGCACACTCAGTGATATATACAAACAATGTCCGTGCACACTCAGTGACCTATACAAACAATGTCCGTGCACACTCAGTGATATATACAAACAATGTCCGTGCACACTCAGTGACCTATACACACAATGTCCGTGCACACTCAGTGACCTATACAAACAATGTCCATGCACACGCAGTGACCTATACAAACAATGTCCGTGCACACTCAGTGACCTATACAAACAATGTATAATGTTTGTAAAGGTCATTGGCACACTAGATGACCAAAACAGTCCAGCAATTGATGATCATATGCGATAAGACAGATTTGTATCTGAAATCGAAGCCATCTGGACAGGGAACTTCCTATTTAAATTGAGTCAAGCAAAACATAAGATGGAGGTAATCTGATATATGTCATCACGGTTGTCCCTTTAGCGCAGTGGTTGCAACACGCTTTTCTCACCCAGGCGACCCGGGTTCAATCCCGTTCTCGGACGCATGTGAGTTTGGTTGGTGGTCACCATACCGGACAGGCGAGGTTTCCTCCTGGTACACCGGCTCCCCCCCAAATATACACGACCACACCAAACTTGAAAATCTTTCAGTCTCAACAAAATAGCGGGAAATTGCAGCTATAATTCAAAATTATTCACAACTTCAGTGAGTCCGAATATCTATCAATAAATAATACGACTGATATATCTTTGGTGAGTCTAGTTAATTGAATAGGTAGGAGTGCTGGGACACACTCCGGGTCCAAACAAAATGCAGCCTGAGTCGCGGAAGGACCTCATACACTTCGAAAAAAAACACGCACCAATTTAACAAACAGCTTTACGATCTATTGAGGAACTTGTGGGCCGTCTTCTACAAAACTGTTGGGTCTAAATGATATACATGTTCATGTATTGCTGTACATTTCTGGCAAACATCGGCCACACACAAGTTCTATGGATACATAATGACGGATCGAATTAATGCAAACGCTTGAACCTTTAAGAAACATCTGCCGTACAGCGATGACATCGCATACATTTCCTCCTGCGCGATCAGGCGTACGTTGTTGATATCAAAGTTGAGTGTTTGTTAGGACATTGAACTCGTTACAAAATAAGCTCTTCTCAACTTATTTATTCAACAGCGATAGGTAACAATTGACAATCCCTAGTCCATTCAAACAGTTCGTCTTTCTCTGCATGAATTAGTTTGAGGTCAAATCTCTTTATCACATACAGAAAAATTACGCGGATACAAGAGTTCGTTCACACTCGATGTTTGTGTGAACGGTAGATATGTTAAGCTGGGGCCGGATTTTTTAGTAACATTTCGCAAGCGAATAATTAACATTCTTAAATAAATATTGTATGTTTATGTGCATGATTGTATTTGTAGTGTACTGATGCACTTTAAATGTACGTTGTTTACTTGTATGTAAATGGTCAAGGGCGTTTCGTCGATATTCCAATACAAAACTTGAAACTTGAATTGTAAATTGTCATGTTTAATTTTATAATGCTGTTTATAGCCTAATTACTGTGTAAACAGTATTTATACGTGAAATTGCATTCATGTCAAAGTGACTATTTAAAATTTAACTTATTAATATTTTACAAGGCACCATAGGTCGACATATGCCCCCGTCCACATTTTCAAACCTAAACGCAAAACCAAAACGCAAAGTGTGAAGGAATTTCAGATGTACAGACACACGGAAAGACAGACGGACAGTGCGATCACTATATGCCCACCTACGGCGGCATAAAAAAAACGTATTGAATTATTTTGAACGTTTCTTCTAACGTTGACACAAGTTTTCCTTTTCCTGTGCTTACCGGTACATCTATCATTCGCCGATTCACAACACACATAAGTACAAAGTAAAACTGTGTTGAGATATAGCTGATATTGTATTCATCATTCGCACACTTAAAACATTATAATATTGATGAAAGGAAACTTACCAATCAGCACTAACAATAATATTTTCATCATGTCCGGTTTACGCTGTTTGTGGTCTGCTGAGAATCACTCTTTTATATTTCCGCACACGTATATTAGAACATTTAAACCGGTTTCCGAGTTAAGTACACACGTCCACAGCTTTTGAATGACACGCAGATATGTACATTGAGTCAGAAACGATTCCGTCGAGTATTTCTCCCACGCGATTATTTTTTACAGAAGACTGCGTTTACAAGCGTGAACAGACAACGCGTGGAGTTTGACAGAGCGTAGCCGCGGCCGTAGCTCAAATACACAAATTATCTATGAAGGTTACAGTCCACTAAATCATTGTGTATCGCTCCGTGACCGAAAGGTGTTCATAAGTCTTACGAGTTACATTTCTCTTCTGACGTAAAGGCAATTTACGAAACACATACATGGCTTTTGTGCTAATTTTAAATTCATTTGTACCATGCTTGTGTCTGAGTCATTTTCGGGTGCATTTCATCGGAGAAGTCGAAAGGTAAAGTTTTGGGGTATGTTTAATGTGGTATCGAATTTTTGTCTCTGTCCAAACCGTGATTTATGACGGTCTCTGCATTCAGGCACGATGCATTTTCTTAGAAATGGCATGATATATGCGTTGCATTGCAATTTTTGGAAGAATACATATTCGTATTTACATTGATACCAGACTTGTACAAAAAAAAGAGCTTTCGTTGTTTCTAGTGATTTCAGTCACGTGATAAACCAACTCGTCGGTTCATCAATAATGGCGCTCTATATTGGCAATTTTCTGGAGTATTCGTTGATTGACTTCAAAAAACATAACATTAATATATAAAAGCACGAAATAGACTCCATATCCCCAAATAAACGTGTTATTTTTTTGTAAATATTTTTATCAGTTATTTGGTTATTGATAAAAAAAGTTTCATCTGCATCGTTTGAAGTGTTATAAAACTCAACATGAATAAGGTCTTGCTTTTCATATTACATGTTACGAGATGACGCGTGTCATCATTTTCTTGATAATCTTATAAACACAAATGTAGACACGTGGTACCCGGAGGGAATTCGTTCGTGTCCCTATTCAAGATGTTTATTATCTTTATTTAAATGGACTTGTTCACAGTTTGTCAAAATGAGAATTTTTCAACTTTTTGTCACAGATTCAAGAAAAAAAGAACAATGTACATCAGTGTGCGAAATAACACTAATGCCGCAGACTTATACTGAAAAAAAACACTTTCGTTTACGAAAGATCATAGTTAGAAATTGATAAAATTATAAAGCGTATCAGACGCGAAACGATCTAAAGATATAGATTTCTTGTGTTGTCGTTATAGTTTGTAACAGCACGTGGATAGTTAAACAAAGTATAAAATAAATGGTAACCCATGTGAAGACGGACGGTCAGGTCCGCACATAGTCGTGAAGACTCAACGACGACTCGAACATAAACTCTGAATAACACACATACACACGTGAAAACGGATGGCTGAGTGGTTTCGGCGCTTTGCTTTTACTCCATGGGTCAGTGGTTCGAGCCCTGGTGTGGTTAACTTTTTTTTCTCTTTTTTTTTTCTTTTTTACTTTTATTCTTGTTTTTATATAATATTGTAGCTCTTTAGTTCTGATATTTATATTGATCAATTTAAAGCATTAAATGACAAACTTCAAAACATGCCAAAATCTGTGAACAAGTCCCTTTAAATAGTTTGGGAAGTATAAAGGAACATCGCCGGAACTATTAAAGTTTAAAAAAATCTTTCTTTCTTACGCTATTTATATAACCTTTTAACTGATACTTAAATAACAAAAATGAAAGTTTGAGGCAAACGATGATATCTACTCTAAATAAAAAAATGTCTGCCTCGGTCTCAAGTCTTATAAAGTTTCGCTATACGGCACTATTTTAGTAAAAATCACACAGTTTATATATGGTTATAATTTTTAGCTCGGCTGTTTTCGAAGAAAACCCGAGGTATTGTCATAGCCCTCTCGTTCTACTGCGTCGTCGTCGTCGTCGCGGTCGTCGTCGTCCGAAAACTTTGACATTGGCCATGTGGATCTCATGTAGCTGCACATTTTGAGTGGTGAAAGGTCAAGGTCAAGGTCATCCTTCAAGGTCAAAGGTCAAAAACATTTTTTTTTCATGTGTATCTCATCGACCTGCACATTTTGAGTGGTGAAAAGGTCAAGGTCAATGATGACCTTCAAGGTCAAAGGTCAAAAAAACAAAATCCAAGCACCAACAGCCGAGCGTTGGCACCCGCTATACGCTGCTCTTGTGTTAGTTTACCTTTAAAATTATACTTAAATCAGAAGTGTTTATAAAGAAATTATAAAGTTACAGACAAAAGGTATAATTTACTTATCAAAAAAATAGTCTCACTTCGCCTTAAATCGTTCAAAGGCTTTGTTAAATTAACAAAGTTTATTTCAGACTTAAGATGTTCATATCACCTTTATACTTTATTCGTCCAATTCCGTAAAGAAATAATTAATTCTTAGGCAAATGTGTACCTGAAAATGTTCTTTTATAAAGCTATCTGGGCCGTAACGATTCTTTATCGTCCCTTAATATTTTTTTTATAGACAGGCATTTAATAAATGTTATGTATTATTCTTATATCGCTTTTATTTGTTAAACGGGCTTCATCACAGATTTTGGCATGTTTTTAAGTTTTTCATTAAATGCTTTAAATTCGTAAATGTAAACATCGGAACTAAAAAAGCTCCAGTATAAAACAAGAATAAAATTAAAGAAAGAAAAAAAAAAGAAATCAAAATCGGGGCTCGAACCACTGACCCTTGAGGTAAAAGTCTAGCGCTTAAACCATTCGGCCATCCGTGCTGATGTAAGATGACGCGTATTTCATACTTCAATAAGAAATTCTCGCAATGTCACACAAAAAAACGATAACAACAGCACTCGCAAAATTATTTAATCGTTTCGCGTTTGTAACGCTTAAAAAATTTCAGGTTTTAAATTGTCAAAAGATGCATATTGTGGACAATTACGAGCATAGTACATGTTCAGTATTACTGTTTCCTCGTAAATATCATAACTTCAACGAAAATGTGCAAATCTGGAACATTTTTTTTTAAATTTTGTCAATTTACCAAAATGTGAACAGGTCCCTTTAAAACTGTAACCTACGTCAGAGACTGTCTGTTTCGGTTTCTGCTGAATTTTAAACACAAATGTTGCGAATCTATTTGTACTAGATATGTTTGATTTATGTTTGCAAACCAATATTTTGGTCTATCAGTTTATCGGAGAAGGTTTCCTGTTCTCGTTAATTCGCTCAAAAGAAGTTCTCTCACAGGTGAATAGCACCAATGTCACGCATGTTAACACCTCTGTTGGTGGCATGCGATAAAGAGTGATACGTAACTTATCACTACGCTTATTACTATGCCCGGAATCCTCCAAAAGATTGATCTATGCACTCATTCACCTGCTGATCCAGAGCGCGGACACGCAAGGTTAAAGATCTATCCAGTTACTAGATCATTGTCAGGTACTACAACTCTGTTAGCTGGTATGTAATCTTATCACGTTTAATGTAAAGCACAATCAGAAATGTTAATGATTTGTATAATTGAAAGTGGTGTGTGAATTTAAGTTAATACCACCTTTTAAAATCCCGATTCCTTAGGTACTAAAAACCTGATAACTCGCGGAAGAGTATTTTTCTGCATAATTAATATAGTCCACTTCACTAAATCACTAAAAAAGAGAGGATAGAAGGCAAACTGTTGTAAATTTATATATTTTTTCTTTGAGATACAATAGTTTTACACCAACCTAAACAATTGAAGATTGAAGGCAAACTGTTGTATCTGTACAGTTTTCTCTTTGAGTTAATAGTTTTACACTCAATACCAGTGTGACCATACCACGTGGTCCGTGACGTCATTTTGGCTAGCACATCAAGTAGAAAATTGTCAACATTGCCTCCGCTAAGAAACTTCAAATCCACGTGAGTATCTTATATTTACTCCTTTGTGACGAAAGGTTAAGGAAAAAGTTGAGCACTATTCTCGGTTATGTAAATATTCGACACCAGATGAGTAGTTTAGTCTATCATTCGAGGCATATTCCTAGATTTTACGTTACAATGCACGCAAGCACGACAAGCACATTTTAAAATCTTAACTCGGTACAAAGGTCAATATCGGTCGGGTTATACAAAACGTTTTGCGCTTAACCGCAAAATTGTTAGTATGATACATTTTTTTAATTGTATGTTTTCAAGAGTGTGTATGTGTCAAAACTAGACCGTACTCTATTGCAGTCAAATTTTCATTGACACGTAAAACTGTTATAAACTTGGACGAAGAGTCTTATTTATGGGAAAATGATGTTGAATGTCGGTTCAGTAGTAATTTATAAGTGCAGATTGTGTTCATTTGTTTTGTTTAAACATCTTAAACATGTTTCTTTTATACATTATACATGGCTGAACACACACGCACGCACGCACGCANTAGTAGTAGTAGTAGTAGTAGTAGTAGTAATAGAAGTAGTAGTAGTAGTAGAAGTAGTAGTAGTAGTTATATTAGTAGTGAAAACGAACAATAAGCGACTACGTGACAATAATTATACAAATTATGGGTCACATGATCTATGAGAAATTCCAAAACCTCACCATATCATGTAAGAATCATCAATGATTCAATCAAGTCACATGATTATGTGATTTTACTGACATTTTTTCTATGAAATTTTATTTATACATTTTATACTGATCTTGTTAATGTTGTATCTGAATTTATAAAACAATCAAGGAAAACTTTGGAACAGTGATGAATATTGACACAAATTGAATAATGCTGGTGGTTACTGTATCTAAGTAAGATATGCCGAAGAGTAAATCGGTTCGGGAATTAAATTAAATACGAGTAAAAATTATGATCACCGTTAGAGTTAATTAGCAATGCTGCCTTTGGAAATATACCCTACACTATGAAAATAATTACTGCCAAGTCACATATAAACACATTGTTTTGTTGACCAGAAGAAGGATAGCAAGGTGGTATCAAAAAGGAGCATGGTGCAGCAACCTGCTAATTTTGGTCTTGATCTTTCATATGAATTGTACTAGAAAATTTCAAATCACAAAACACAATCATGTTTCATTCAAATAATAAAGTGCAATAAAAAAGCATATGATCACAAATTATATCTCATACTGTTGGTGCTAATGTCATTTAAGTGTCACATTTCAAAAGAAAATTTATTTAAATGGGTATTATTTATTTAAAAAAAAAGTCTATTACCATGTATTTTTTTTTTTCGTTTAACTATATCTTAATAAGTATTTTTTTTCACAACATGATATATTTGTATCTATTAAAGTGCACTTCTCAAAACACTGTACTTAATGCAAATTAAATATAGCATTATTGGCATTCTTTTTTCTGTGTTCAATGCTTATTGAATTCACTTGTAAATGAAGACAAAAACCACTGAACAGAAAAAAGTTTTTTCTGCATTTTCTGAGCATTAATACAATTAAGTGTGATAGAAAGTGTATTTCTCCTTTTGAATAAATACACTTGACCAGAAAATATGTATGTAAAATTGCATTTGTAGTGTGTGTGTTAAAGAAAATTTTCAAATTCATTACAGGTTATACACTTTTTTTGTAAAATAAATGCAGAAAAGGTACAGAAAAATACACATGTGCATTAAAAAATAATGTATTGTAGGCATATCAACGCTTACTATTGTAGGCATATCAATGCCCACCGGTATTTATGAGCATTACACCTCCTATGTTTAACCCGTGATATAAAAAATACATTTTGTATTGGTATAACTTCAAAATATAGATACCTAGCTGTAGTGAGTTCAACACAATTTTAAATAAACCACACTATGTCAAGTTGTTATAAGACATCAACCTGAGAATAACCGTTTCCACACTGTACACTAGTTATATGCTGTTTACCTTTTGTTTTTATTAATTTAGACAAATTATAATTAAAAAAGACATTACAGTACAATTATATTTTACACAAAAATGAATGTTTGATTAATTGGATTTTTTAAATTCTCAATAAATGAAACCATGCCCATGTGTTGATGAACACAGCTCATAAATTCAGTCAGAATTCTAAAACATGCCACCACTTTTTATGAAAAAGTCTTGGAAAGTGCTTATTGTACTAAAAGTATGGACAAAGTGTTACAAAAATACTTTCACAACATAAAATGTTCAGTTTTTTGTTTTAGAAAAAGACTTAAATGGTGTCCATTTCAAGTTTGATGTTCTCAATTCGAATTCACATGATACATAGTTTATGGTTATTGGTATAATTCAAGGACAGAATATGCCTTCTAATCCCTGCATACAGTTATGAAATAATTTCACAGTTTATAAGTGTTACTGATCATTTATTTATATCTATATATACATTTATCATTATAACCTTAAGGCATCTTCAATATAAAGATAAACATGTAAGAACACTACTTTACACGAATAACATTTGCATTTTGGCTACTGTGATACTGATTTTAGCTAAAGAAATTGTTGGCTCCAATAGTTGCAACTAATATCAAAGCATAGATCTATTAGTTTAACTAACACTGACTGATCATAAGTCAAAACATATTATTAGATATATATATTTATGTAAAACAAATAATACAAATATGCATGTTTTTATTACATCTTATAGGATTTTTTATTTTAAGACAGAGAAGAATGAGAAGCTTAAAAGAGTATCAAATGGGCACAGTTAATATTGGGACTATCAACTTTTGTATTATTTATTTTTGTTCATCAATATCATAATTTATGTAACATGTATAACAAACTGAAAGTATGTTTCATATTTAATGACAACATTTTTTTGGTCATCCAGAATTGTCTTAATCCAGGGGTGTTTATTCACTGCAATTTTCTCACTGATTGTGGTCTTGCCTGATTATGAGCCCCAAAAGGTATTACAGAGGAGATAACTTGATGCTCACCAGTCGTTCATAACCCAGTACACCTGTAAAAAGCCATCTTGCAAGTTATAATCAATGACAAGTAAATGTAGTCATTACTCATGCATATGTAGAGGAGTGCACAATTAAACATGTAAGCATTTAGACTTATTTAGTATTTCACATGAGATGATGAATCATTTCACTAATCTTCATTTNAAAAAAATGAGATTAGAGAACCTTAAAACAGTATCAAATGGTCACAGTAAATATTGGGAATATCAGCCTTTGAAGTAAAATTATAGACAGAATGTTACACACAAAAAAACAATCAGAACATAAAATGAACAGTTTTGTTTTAGAAAATTACAAACATGATTTCAATTCCAAGTTTGATGTCTAAATTCAAATTCACATAATACATTTTTTATCCTTACTGGTATAGTTCAAGCACACACTTTGACTTCTGCTCAAATCCCTTCATACAGTAATGAATTAATTACAAAGTTTATCATTGTTATTGATCCTTTATTTATATATACATTTATCATTTATCCTTGATGCATCTTCACTATAATTATAACATGTTACATCACTTTTTTAAACAAATAACGTAAGGATTTAGACTGATTCAGTAAAATAATAATCCCTGATTTCTAAAAAACTTGCACAAAAGTACGGAATACTACTGTGATAGTGATTTTAGCTAAAGTAATTTTTTGCTCCAGTAGTTGCAACTAATATCAAAGCATAGATCTATTAGTTAAACTAACACCGACTGATCATAAGTCAAAACATGTAATTAGATATCTATGTGTAAAACAAATAATACAAATATGAATGTTTTTATTACATCATATAGGATTTTTTATTTTAAGACAGAGAAGAATGAGAAGCTTAAAACAGTATCAATTGGGCACAGTTAATATTGGGGGTATCAACTTTTTTATTATTTATTTTTGTTCATCAATATCATAAGTCATGTAACATGTATAACAAACTGGAAGTTTTTTTTTTATATTTTATAATAACATTTGTTTGGTCATCCAGAATAGTCTAAATCCAGTGGTGTTTATGCACTGCAGTTTTCTCACTGATTGTGGTCTTTCCTGATTATGAGCCCCACAAGGTATTACAGAGGAGATGACTTGATGCTCATCAGTCGTTCATAATCCAATACACCTGTAAAATGCCATCTTGCGAGTTATAATCAATGACAGGTTAATGTAGTATGCATATGTAGAGGAATGCATAATTAAACACGTAAGCATTTAGACTTATTTAGTAGTGCACATGAGATGATGAATCATTTCCTAAATCTTCATTTATGAATCAACAATTGCAAAATTATATTATATAATGCTGAAAAACAAACACCCTGATTAATACATTTTATTTTATTTCAGGAAAATCTTGACAATAATTTAAATTAATGAACACAATTAAAAAAATCTAGTATATCTAAATAAATAATAATGATAATTAAATAATATTTAATAAGGATAATTATGAATTATAGTCATAAAAAATAATAATAATACACAAAATGAAGATTTATTTAAAAAATAATTTTATTATTGCATTTACAAATAAAGGCACCGAATTATAACAAATTCATACATTAATAATAAATTATCAACCCAGTCATTAAGTTAATGATTAACTTGATAAAAACAAAGGGTAAACAGTATACATGCCCTGACATCATAGGTCTTTTTAGCCAGAACTACACTCGGAAATGATAGTCTCTATTGCATTAATACGCCATTTTTCGATTCTCTTCCTCAAACTCAACAAATATAAGTGTATATATTGCAAAATGTAATATGAATCAATTCTCACTTTCGGTTTGGACAGCTTTGTAAACACCGTAAATTATTATTCAATATTGGACAATAAAGTGGCAAAATAATGTTGGAAAAGTAAATCTTTTGGATAACAGGTCAAAATGCAAAAAAAAAATGAACGTTTACAGTGATTTGTATATCAAAATTTCGACAGAAATTTAAGCGCTAGTTTAACCGCGTCGTATACAGCCTCATAACAAAAGACGGATCACCATTTGGAAGGTAAATGAATACAAGATGCCGACTGATCGTCACGAGTCCACTCTTCCGGAGGTATCCGGAGATGGTCGATGTAACACGATTGGAGATCTCGCTAGCGGAGGATTTCCGAGATACCGGTAGTCGACAATCGTGTTAAATCGACCATCTCCGGATTATGCAATAAATCGCCTCCTAATCCAGAGTGCGGTAGTCGATTGAGTATTTTCGAATTCGGAATACTCGGCGTTGTCCGTTGCAAAAAGTTACATATTTTCATGAACCGTTGACGTGTTTGAAACTTTTGATTAATATCATTATAATGCGAGCACACCATATCACGTAAGTTGTTTAATGTGCGCATTAGTTATATATTTATGATCTATTTGTGTTTATTTATGCCAGAAAATAGTTTATGTTGCGAATATTACCGATTAAAGTGCCGCCTGCATTCCAGGCGGCGACTTTAAATGAAATAAGCCGTTATCAGTTTTACTCCCAGCGACCCGGAGGGTAAATAGCTGGGAGTTGGATTATTCAACTAATAATTTACCCGGTCATTAATTTGATTAAAACGATTTTTATTTTTAGCTCCACTCCACCTGACGAAGAGACTGAGGCAATGCTCATCCATTGTTTATATGTAACTGTAGGTAAATGTACACATTTTTCCAGTACTACAATCGGCAGTGATAGTCTGTATTGCATTATTATTCCATCGTCTTTGTTCGATTCTCTTCCTTGAACTGAAAAATATTTAGTGTTTACATCGCGAAATGTAATGAACCCAGTTTCACTTCAACACGAAATATCGCCCGTGTGCGACAGTCGCCCTTTTATATGCGATATCTCGCCCTTTGAACACGACCGTCACCCTTTGAACACGACCGTCGCCTTTATGAACGCGACCGTCGCCCTTCTATATGCGATATGTCGCCCTTTGAACACGACCGTCGCCCTTTGAACACGACCGTCGCCCTTTTAGAACGCGACCGACGCCCTTTTATATGCGAGATATATACAAAATTGCCACCGCGGTAACAATTTTGGCACCGCGGTGATATCTATTTTTAGCTGTTGGAGTATTTGTACTTTTGACCCAAATGGTACGGCATTATATCTTGCGGAGGATTCTGGAGAAAGTCGATGTATCGCGATTGGGAGAGTGATTTAGTGGAATGTTACCGTGATAGAATATTTTGGTTCATCTGCACTACGCGCTGTCTGTGCTCCAATTACACGGTCTACTTTAAACAAAGCAAACTCGCATGAGAAAAGTGTTCGAAGGGATCGTTTCTGGCACAATGTAGCGTTATTCTAAAGCTTTGGACGTGTGTATTTAACTCGGAAACCAGTTTAGTTATTCGAAGATTCATGTTAGGAAATATAAAAGCGTGATTATTTGAACGCTAAAAATTAGGGATACCGGACATGATGAAAATATTATTTCTAGTGCTGTTTGGTAAGTTGCCTTTCATCGGTTTTATAATAATTTAAGTGTGCGAATTATGAATAAAATATAGTTATAATTCCACACAGTTTAACTTTTGACTCAAATACGTTGTGAATCAGTGACAGATGCAATAAAAAGCCACGTAAAAGCAAAATTTGTGTCAACGTTAGAAGAAACGTACGAAATAATTCATGATGATAATAGGAAGTTATTTTCATAAATCAGCAAATATATTAATGGTCACGTTGACATGTGGGCAATTTTACGTATACAAACTGTTTAAAAAGGAGTTAGGTTATAAAGGGCATTACACCATTAAAGATGACAATAAGCAATAATATAATTTGTTGCTTGCGAAACGCTTCTAAACATTCTGGCCCCAGCTTAAAAGATTGACCGTTCACAAAATCACACACAACTCGAGGGTTAAGAGTCAGCTCTTTGAACTGGAAAATATGTCTTTACGATATATATAATTTTCCTAGTTTGGGCGCTGCTAATTAGAGGTAAATTATTTTCCATTGCATAAGAAAGTCTCCGGTAGGGTTCGCTCATTGAACTGTATTTTCGGTAATTATGCTCGTGGAATAGCCATTCGGCTTAGCGTAACTGACAATATTTTCATAATATTTGATTGGATATAAAATATTGACAAGTTTTTTCATGGAAATGATTATCTACGGGAATATACAGAAGTCTGTTTCTGTATAAATTATATGAGCGTTAGTTCATGTTATGCGTTATGAAATCTGTATCAAAATGTGAATTGTTCACGGTTGTTTTTGTCATACATTATATAATATGTGTCATCTGTTCGTACGCATAGAAACCAAAATACAAGCTGTATTTTCAATGTAATTCCTTGTTTTTGTTGTTTATTTAGGAAACGTATAGGGTCTATGGAATAATATTTCTTTACGAGATAAATAGTGTTAACACTCAAAACGCATTCGTGCAGAGAATGAATTACTTTTTATAGGGCAAGAGATTGTCAACTTTTCACAAATCGCTGTTGAATAAAAAGTTGCGAAGAGCTCATTTTTAACGAGTCTTATGTCCTAAGATTACAAATTATCAACACAAACAGCAACAGCGTTATCGGCAGGAGTACATGCATGCATAGTGACAGCCGCTTGGCAGATGCTTCCCAAAAGTTCAAGCGTTTGCATTAATTCGATCCTTCGTGTGTCGCGTAGAATATCGTGCGTCGCTTTGAGTATCGCGCAAAATAACGTGCGTCGCTTTGAGTATCGCGCAAAATATCGTGTGCAGAGCTCTAGATAAGCTGCGTATCTGCGTATTTACGCATTGAAAAAATTAAAAAACGCTTTAAAAATCGGCCCATGTACGTAACATTACGCAATGCAAATCTCGGTACGTATTTATAATCGATTAAAGTGCGTAACCGGCCAAGACTGAATGGGATGATAATGGGTTGCTACAAAGATCTTTCAACAAAAGCACTCTGCCATAAGTAGAATCTTGAAATGCTGATTGCCACGAACATTTACCAGGTCCCTGTGGGATCATATGACCCATCTTATGCATTACTGGTCTGGCTGAAAGATAAAAAGAGGAGAAAGAAAAGATTGTTTCAGGGTTATAAGCCCCGGGCCAAGAAAGTGAAGACAAGTTCAGATGAGTGACTATAAAAAGAACAAGTTCAAGTTATAACGTTTTAGATGTTTTAAGTTAACTTACATAAACCACAGGCAGTGTGACTTTATTTTCAATTGCACAAGCAGTGCCATAACTTAGTTTAATTGTACTACATGAACCAATCAAGACAGAGATACAACACATGTAAGTTGAATATGTATCATCATTTAAAATTTATTTTGTTTGCATTAATTAATAACAAATAATAAATATATTTCTAGATAAAACACGTCATGTACTATGTCAGTTCTCTATGGAAAACAAAAATACCCCTCAATATTCCTAAATACCCTTTATGGCTGAAACTAAGGAGTAAAATACCCTTTAACAATAATATCAGGGGGTAAAATACCCTTTAGACTAAATCCTTATCTAGAGCTCTGATACCAGCCTATATGTTAATACACCAGCCTATAGATTGTAAGCGATATGTTTCAGAAAGACATATGATTGAA
>VMBQ01004139.1:78626-90051 GCA_007657795.1 Dreissena rostriformis | reverse complement strand
CTATCGATAATATACAACAGTTGAGTCATAGGTTTATGCAATTGTGCAATGTAAGGCCTAAGTGAAACATTTGTTTTCTCCTGAAGTCACACGTATGGAAAATGGTGAAAAAAAAAACAATCTTAATACTATATATATATACTAATACATAGTGCCAGTTACGCGGTCTTGGTAGTTTTCAGACTATCTTTACGCGGTCAATATAAAAAACGGGGTCTGTATACAACCCCGCATTTAAGGCACCTTAAATTACTCTTTTTTTTTTGGAGGGGGGGGGTAGAGGAGGTAATGCAATCAAATTCCACAATAAGGTCTTAAATCGAAAATCACAATCACGTCTTAAATTGAAATTTTATATACCTCGCTAATTTCGCTATATATTTCGTTGTATAAGACGTTACATAAATGACGTATATATATAATGATATTCCATGTACCCCTATATACCTTAATTTGTGTGTATATCGGATAAAAAGGGTATGGGGATACATGTATTTGAAGTTGGAACCCCATATCCTATTTCTAAATCAGAGACCTCGTAATTGGCCATATGTGTGAATATATATATATATATATATTTATCACATGCCATACCATGTTTCCCATGTAATATAACCATTACATATATTTTTATATAACACATGTGTAATTTACTTTTTAAGCGTTTTCAAACAAAATTCCTGAACTCGTTTAATAAAATATGGTATGATATGACAACTCATGCCAGATCCTATATATATTATAATTGCAATTTTCAAAAAAGATTAAAATGGTTATTACTGACGAAATAAATATCAAGTAACGACCGGAAATAATTGTCTACATAATGAACCTGTTTTTTAAACTTTTTTTATTGGTAACTGGAGATTCAGAGAGATGAAAATACAGCGGACTATGTGTATCAACACAGTCGTGTTTAATTTTACTTATAATTCAGGGCTCTAGATGACGGTAGTGAAGGGCTCATTAAGAGGCAAATACACCTTTGTTCTTCATAAAACCCTATGTCGTTGGTGCTTATTTGAATCGCATCATCAAGACGATACTAATGAGTAGCAACAAAATTAAAAAGAGAATGGAAAAACTCCCTTTATGTTGAGCTCTGCGTTCCCTTTACGCACCGATAACGTTTGCTCGAAGTTCGGATCATCTGACCCTAAATCACTGTATTGGTTGAGTTTTAAGAAACACGGGTAAGAAATATGAATTAAATCGTAAAAACAACTGATTCTGGAAAAAAAGGAATGCGTACATGAAATGTTTGCATGTGGTATTATGGAAACGTAAGTATCACTCAAGAGATGACTCGAAAATACCAGCACATCAACGCCTTGGGCTAAAAGACCTACCCGAATGACTATCTTAAAGGCGCTACAAAAACATTTAAAACTGCAGACAAATTGAGACTGAAGCTATGCTGAACAGCCTGTTATTTTTTCCTAACCGAGATGATCGTGATAAGCCACAGATGGTCCGAAAATTAACCAAAATGCCGTTGAAACTATTATCTAATTCAAAACAACCAGCATGCTGTTTAACATTGTCGGTAAAATGTGACTGTCCAATATTTAGATTTTATCGACGGATTACATTGTGTGTACTTTGAATTATCAGCAGATTATTATACGATTATTTAAGTTTTACCTACATGTATGTGTAGGTTCCAAAATATAAAATATGAAAATTTAAGATCCTTTTTGATCATCTCTTGATTGTAAAACGCAATACTTTAACTCATGGCTTCGCCATATAAGGTATGACTTCGTACTGTGTTCATTCGATGCAAAGCCACACATGACATGCAAACTTTATAGTAATTAATCTGTATGTCGCGTTAAACGACACAAGAAGAATGTAAGTAGAATGTAAGTATATATACAGTTCATTAAGAGTTACGTTTACCCTTCGATGTGCTACTCTGATTTTCAAAGTACTTGTTCTTTGAGTGTAAGATGTTGTACGCAATTTTTAAATGCCATATGTGTGTTATGTTTATCATAAATATATGCCGCTCCATGATATAATCGGATATCTCTGCATTAATATATACGTAAAGTGCCGTGCCGGATCAGCCTGTGCAGTAAGAACAGGCTAATCCGGGCGCCATGGTATTTTCCGTTTCAAGAAGGTATGTTCTTAACGAAACTGAATTGGATGTGGAATGTGGCGTTCCGGATTAGCCTGTGCGGAGGTTGATCCTGGACGGCACTTTAGGCAGATGTCAATATTCCCTGTTTTAGAATGGAATGGCCCAATTCTGATTTTAGTGTGTTGTTCTTTTTTAACATTATTATAAATGGTTATACCTTAAACAGCATTTTGCATTTGAAACAGAATTTAAGAGAACATTATGAAAGTGTGAGAACATGTTGATGATTAGCAATTCAGTTGAATTAACCTTTAGTTTGTACTATGCGTAGATCCGGCGGTCNAGCGTTCTGGGGATCGAGACGACGGCTGGTGACCTCAAGAGTGGCCATAAAGGCGGCGCAGCGCGCGTGGAGAGGGAAGAATATATTGGATTGTCTGCACTCCCTTGGCTTGCCCTTTTTAGGGCAACCAAGCATGAATTGTCTCATTGTCTGCCAGCGCACATTAAGGTCCCATTGGCCATCGTGCGCTGGCCTATTTGGATCTAAATTATCTCTTTGGCGAATACCCGGACAACCGGGGTAAATTTGACCTAATTTGGCGCAAAATTATTTTTTCCTCCTGAAAGGTCACAGGGGCAGGTCGATACCTTTGACCTCGTGAAGAGGCGGCGACGACCTGTTACTAAACTACTAATACACACACAGCCTGTTAGAATGGGGCAATCCATGATTTTCTCGTATATGCATCGTATTAGCGGGTCTCTTCTTAAAAATACTACAAAGATAAAAAAAAATAGTTAATAAATAATAAATTAAGCCGGTTATTAATTCTTTCGCTGTTAATCAGAGAGCGTTAACACTAAAGACGTTGACTCATACCAAATAATCATCAATTGAAATTTGTAAAATTATAAAGCGTTTCAAGCCCGAAACGACTTAATTATTAGGAATGTTTAATTTGTGTTCGTGCATACGGAATCCGGATAGTTCCATCTATAATCTCGCCTTTCTTTCATCAAGGGTGACACACGATTCACGATATTTTGCGCGACAGTCGCGGCGACGCAGGGTATTTTGAGATTTTAAAAAGCATTGAACGCATCAAAAACGTATTTCGGATTGTGTGTTTGTAATTTATAATAGGAAACTTCAAGAGGAATAAAATAAATCACTCCGAGCAGTCATTCGATTTCGTAAAAACGTTTGAAAAAGTGTAGTTTGAAATAAATTTAGATAAATGGATGCAAAAACAGAAAATGGAAGTGCATACCGTTGTAATTTTATTATTATAAGCATTGGATTAAAGTTGTCATTGAGGTAAGAGTGTCGTTTACTAAATGTTGATGTTGGGTGACTCCTGTTAAACTTAAAGCTCAAATAGTGTCGTCAATCTAATCAACAATACAGTTAAACTTTCAGTTGCAATCGATATTTTCTCATTATTTCAATTGTGTGCTACGTTTATTTATCATTTTTAATTATTTCGTTCATTTGTGGCTTAATTTTATTAATCACCGTTGAAAAAAGACATTTTGTTCAGTTGACGTCGCGCGATCCAATTCTGAGGGCCGATTAAAAATAATTGGCCCTCGCGTGAGGGCCGATTATTTATAATGACCACGCAATGGTGATAATGGCATGAAAAACGGTACAAATGTGTTACTATATATAGTACGGTATGTATTATTTAAGAATAACCAAACAAATGAAAAGGTAATGAACTTACGTTGACCGAAGAAATATCCAATCTATCGGTTGTGGTATTACCTTCGATCATTTTTGAAACGTTATTTATGTAGAGATAATGTAAAAAACCTGTATTGTTCTATTTTACTATTTACACGTTTCCTGCAGTGCTGTATACATACAATTACAATGCTTAAATGCTCAATGTATGTCAAATCACATTTCTTCAATTTGTTTAATTGTTTTAATTGTGTATGCTTGCATCAAAATATCCGAAATCACTAAATAGTTTTTCTTAAACGTTTCATTATAGCTTTGTATCGATAGTTTTATATTCCAATAGTTACGGTTAACTCCGGTTCTGTCTCCAAGTGTAATTACTATACAGTATGTGTTTAATGTATTATCAGAACAAAACATTATACAATACAAGATCATTAAAATCCAGTTCCTTCAAAGAATACTCTTTTACAATACTTCGAACAAGTTTCATCATCGCTTCATTATTTAAACTCACCCTCGGTTATATTTTATAGTTGTTTTTAATTCAATAATTGCAGCAAGAAAATCTTTCACTTAACAAGGTTAATTTAATGATTAATATACTTATTCGTTGTTATTTGCTGTTCATCTTAAATGCGATATACTAATTAATCAATTGCTGACAGGTATCACGAATAAAGTCATAACTTATAATGCAGACAATCAATATTGTATTCCATTCCTCAATAATGAATGTATTCATGTCGTTAAGTCTTCAGTCAGCATTATGGCTCTATGGTTCTGAAGGATGTACTGATAAGCGACAGTCAGCTTGACTTACTCACAAATATCGTTAGCCAGCCTACTGCCAATCTTATGAGTAGAGGTTTGGTTCATAACAATGTTACAGAGATTACTGGAAGCATACGCGCGACAATGTTCAACATTGAATGAGATTAACTATTTATTAAATAAAAAAAAGACTGCCAAATACTCTTTTTAATTGATGTTAAAGTTCGTAAAAGTGCAATACGAAACATTAAAGCACTTTCAATTTCACAATGCCTTGATACACTTTTGCATCACATTGGCAGTAAAAAAAAAGCATTGTCATCGATATACGTATTTGATATTTAAAAATATTGTGAAGTTCGAATAAAACCACCACCAAACTGCTTTTTTTTCACTCTTTCTTGTAGAACTTCAGTCAATGCGGTTCCAACTATAAAATGGAACTATTCAAAAAAACTTTACAATTCTAACTATTGTAATACATTCACTATAAAACATGGTATTGGCTACGAAACTCTTAGTTGTACTAGTAATATGGATTGATATACAGGGGACATGCGCCCCTGACATATGTTGTATAATGGCCCTACGATAAACATAATCGATCATAAAGAATGGAGACCGTAAAATTAAACGCCAGAGTATTTTTGGCATTTTTACTTCATGACTCGGTAATATGTAAAATGCTGTTTTATGATAAATATGCGTTAAATAAGGATGTTATGACACACGGACACTATTTATCGGCAAAGATGTTTCCCTTTATGGATCTAATATTTATTCTCATCATTATTCTCTTTATAAGTTATAACTAATTAAGAAATAACTACAAAATTGATACCCTTGTTGCATGTCATCAAACATAAAATGTCCATGTTGGATATATCTAAAACGCAAGGTTTGGACATCAAATTAATCAATAATTTAAAAGTGCCCAAAACTGGCCTACACCGAAAAGTCAGATTGTAAAATGTTGCCACCTTAATAATCGCTACGTATCCATTTTATTAATGTTTATGATAACTTAGATCAATACAGACTTGTTTCTCAGGAAAGGTGAATAGAACCTTGTCGCCCTGCGGAAAATCCAGAACAGCAAATCAACTGTTATTGTGAGTCACATTGAAACCTTAAAGATTCTACAACAATATACAGTAGCAATGAGGTCAACACTGTGTATAATACTCATCTTGAATGAATATTGACGACCTAAAGCTATATTTCACTCTTGACAATCAAAATTATGACAAAGACAGACAAGTATGCTTTGCACAATGTTTCCTCGCTTGATAACATGTTACGAGAAATAATCAATAACATATGAAATACAATTAGATAGAAAACAACAAATCTCTNGTCTACCCAAATACTTTTCAATTTCCTTTGTTTGTTCAATAAAGTTAATGAGAAGCCTATCAATTTCATACATCTCTGTATCAACATAATGAAATGAGGATACTGCTGAACTTATAAGACTCATTTTAGACTGCAAATTAGAAAGGCTAAACCAATGTAGTTCGCATTCTGTACCAACTACGATTCAATCAATGCTGCATATGATTAAGTAGCTAGACTGCGCATGAGATAAAAATAGGAAAATGAACGTTGACGTGAATGCTTTCGAGAACATTTGATAGACGAAACAAAGCAGTTAAAATGACTTTAATCTTGCAAGGAGCAGTCATTTTTAAATGTCTCAAAGATGTAATTGTATAGGGCTATCTACATTTTTTTTATTTAGATCAATAATATGCTCTTAACGATCGTTATTAATACTGAATTTGTTCAATGTGCTCCAAGTTTCAGTATCGAACATTATTTCGTTTCGTACCAAGCCAATTAACATTTTCGATACATATTATCATGGATGTTAAACGTTGCTGAGGGTTGATTGCTGACTTCTTGAAAATGTTGTCACCTTTCTTATTCATTGTCTGTTTACAATTTGGATCTTTATATATATTCACATATACCTGTTTTTATTCCATCATCAGGTGCATATTGTGGACCGAAACCCACAGGATATAAACTTACATGTACATCAACATTGTTTAGGTAATGCTGTATCGAGCTGAAAAATGACGTAATTTTGTTCATCTTCATTTAATCATTTCTGAAATTTATGTTAATCATGTCTTTTCAACGATTTTCTTTTGATTATTTTTTAAATAAAATAATAAAACAAGTGATGTGTTTGAGAAACACTATGCCCCCAATATATTTTACCATTGACCATAAAGGATTACCTTGACATTGACCTTTCACCACTCAAAATCTGCAGCTCAAGTAGATACAGATGCATGTCAAATATCTAGTTGCTATCTTTAATATTGCAAAAGTTACGACCAAGGTTAAAGTTTTGGGACAGACAGACACACACATACAATGACAGACAGACAGACAGACAGGCCAAAAACAATGTACCCCCTCTTCTTCGAAGAAGGGGGCATAAAAAGCAAATTATTGGATAAATAGAATTCCTGGAAAGTGTCAAATGCAGAAAAACGCCCAAACGTATGTGTAGTGTTTAGTTTTCGTGAATATGTCGTAATTGGTTACTAATTGGCTATTCGTTTTAGCTCTTAGTGCAACAGCTTTCAAATGTCAAACGCAATCTTTCATGACGAATTCGTTCATGTTATGTAGCGAAATGTTTTGACATTATATCTTCAAATTTGCAAACACAAGGGTTTTGATCTCATGGACATGCGCTTGATTTCCATTNGCATGTCAAATATCTAGTTGCTATCTTCAATATTGCAAAAGTTATGACCAAGGTTAAAGTTTTGGTACAGACAGACACACACATACAATGACAGACAGACAGACAGACAGGCCAAAAACAATATAACCCCTCTTCTTCGAAGAAGGGGGCTTAACAAGCAAATTATTGGGTAAATATAATTCCAGGAAAGTGTCAAATGCAGAAAAACGCTCAAACGTATGTGTAGTGTTTAGCTTTTGTGTATATGTCGTTATTGGTTACTAATTGGCTTTTTGTTTTTGCTCTTAGTGCAACAGCTTTTAAATGTCAAACGCAATCTTTCATGACGAATTCGTTAATGTTATGTAGCGAAATGTCTAGACATTATATATTCAAATTTGCAAACACAAGGGCTTTGATCTAATGGACATGCGCTTGATTTCCATTTTGCAAACACAAGGATTTATATCAAAGGAAAATACACTTGATTATACTATTACGCATTTAAAACTATTCAGGAGGGTTGCCCTCAACGATTTTTATTGCACATATAAAATCTTATAAAAATAATATTATTAAATCATGATCACCATAATCAACAACAACGACAAAAATCACAATTATGATGCTATCACACATCATGGAAGAGCAATGAAATGCGTTGTAAATATGGGAACACGCATGCGCCAAGAATGTCTCTCTTGATTACGGTTATTATCACATATGGGTTAAGCTAATGGAGTCAAACACGTTGTCATAATACTCGTTCTCAAGCACGGGCAAAGACCGGATATCCGGTGCCTCCACCGAAAATTGACGCAGACGAAGTATACTTGTATTCCGCCTTCCAAAAGGTGCACCATATCCGGTGTCCGCCTGATTAGAAACCATTGACTGTCGGCGATTTGGGGGCGCACTATTTGTTTCTGAATAATACGGATTCAAAAAGAAATCGTCTTCGGTTGTAGATACGCTATCCTCTTTAAGATGTTCGTTGATTTCATAAACGATGTCACTTGAATTCAATTCTGCTTCAAATTCAACTTTCTTGAATGGTTGTTGTTGTTCTTCATGTGATTGTACATTTTTACAATGCAGTTCTTTATCGAAGCCGTTAACATATTCTTTTAACAGTTGCACGTCGACTTCAAATGTATCAGTCGTTTCTCCTGATTCGCCTTTTTGAGTCTTTGTCGGTTTCCTAGTTTTCTCTAACGTTGGTTTTTGTTTTTCGTTTATTATTCTAGCCCTGCATTTTTTTTGCAGAGCAATTCCGAAAAGTCCGTGGCGGCAACGTGTCTCGGTTTGAAAACTCGTTTTGGCTTTTGATCCATAAATAGAAATCCGTGTTTTCCAAAAATATAGTTAGGTTTGGGATGTCCAAAACGCTCGTCTGTCGATTCACCATCTGGACTGAATGCCTTGTGTGTAATTCCTTTACGGAAAAACTGGTTGACGCTCCTCCGAGACATACCGTTATATGCCGTTATAAGGCCTCTACAAAAACAACAGTTGAAATACATGTAATTAGTTATATTATATTGAAGGGACCTATTGGTGGTCGCAGTACGAAACAAAGTAAATCACGTAACTTGACGGTTGTCTTTTTGTAAATTATGTTTTTTGTCATATTGATCGATATGTAACGTATACTGTTATCAGTTAGAAACAACACACGGCAGCCGTGAACGATTTATTGTTTTACTTTAAATGACTTCGCACATCCGTTGTCAAGAGCTATAACTATACACATTAGTCTCATGATATGGTTTATTTTAATTTGTATATTTAATTATATACTTTTATTGCTGACGTACGATTCGATATCAAAGAAAATGTAAACATTTATATTCTTCCATGTAGTGAAAATAATTATGACAAAATACACTATTCTTCATGTAGCTTCAACAAAGCACACATTATGAAAATTTTAGCCACCCATACTCTTAACGGCACTATGTTATTAACTTATGACACATTTCAAACCACTATGGCAAATACAAAATCATCTATAACAACTCTTCTATTTTTCTGATAAACACTGATAAGGAAATAATGAACGACCTAAAAAAGACTGTTGGAGGTGTATGTTTGTTTTGCTGATTTTTTTCGCTGTTTTCAACAGTATTTCAGTGAAAAGGATGAATGTAAACGATGCGTTTGTTGCAAACACTTACGTTACTTTTCCATATGAAACACTATGCATATTCACAAAGATATGTACATTTAAGTCAATTAAATGTCAATGGAGGCTTTAAGTCAAGTTTAATGCATGTGTAAGTAAATTCAAGACTGGTTTCGCCCGACAGTGTATCTTTTCAATATAAAAGTCTATTTCGTTTTAAATGTGTTTATACACACACTTTTGTTTAACATTTTTGGTATATGAGAAGCAGAAACAAAAAATTCAAGCGTACAATATTAATTTCAGATGAAAAGTGTGTTCACCGTGTTGTTTTACCTTATAAGTACACCAGTGAATGAAATAAAATGGCAAGCTATTAATTTAAGATGAAAAGTGTGTTTTAGTCATTTTTATTATTAGTAGTATTAGTTTTTGTTGTTGCAGTATTTGTCGTGGCAATGGTAAATAGTATAAGTAGTAGAGTAGTATGGTAGATTGCATGTAGACACAATTTTGCACATACAGCCGGTCGTTTGATTTAGTCTTCATTCTAAAAAAAAAAATACTTAAAAAATGTAATATTTCATGTTTCATTTAATCTTCACTAAATATGGGTTTTCTTTTTTTAATATTAATGATAATAACAATAAATAATAATTTTCCTTAGAAACTTTGTAAACATTGGCCCTGACCTGGGATTGCTCTTGAACATGAGAAGATCCGGCCTCATATGCTCGCAGTATTCCCTGTACTCCATCTCCCTCTTCCGGCGGCCGACGACCCGTCGATGGTAGAGAAAGAAAGAGACGAAGAGGAAGACTATGATGCCGACGCCGGTGAAAAGCGAATACAGCATGCCGTATACGGCTTGCCCTTCGGATGAGGCGTCCATTACCATGTTCTGTTACAGACATTGAAATATGTAANTCGTGTTTAACAAACTCATCTTTTTTTCTGATAAACACTGATAAGTACATCATGAATGAGCTAGCGCGATTGCAAAGAAAGACTGTTGGAGGTGTATGTTTGTTGTGCTGATTGTTTTTCGCTGTTTTCAACAGTATTTCAGTGAAAAGGATGAATGTAAACGATGTGTTTGTTGCAAACAAACACGTTACTTTTCCATATAAAACATTCTGCATATTCACAAAGATATGTAATTTTAAGTCAATTAATTGTTTATGGAGGGTTTATGTCAAGTTTAATGCAAATGTAAGTAAGTTCAAAACTGGTTTCGCCCGATCGTGTATCTTTTCAATATTAAAGTTTATTTCGACTGAACTTTGTTTATACACACACTTTTGTTTAACATTTTTGGTATATGAGAAGGTGAAATAAAATTGCAAGCGTACAATATTAATTTCAGATGAAAAGAGTGTTCACCGTGTTGTTTTAACTTATAAGTACACCAGAGAAGGAAATAAAATGGCAAGCTATTAATTTGAGATGAAAAGTGTGTTTTGGTTATTTTTGATTATTAGTAGTATTAGTTGTTGTTGTTGCAGTAGATGTCGTGGCAATGGTAAATAGTATAAGAAGCAGAGTAGTATGGTAGATTGCATGTAGACACAATTTTGTACAAACTAAAAAAACAAAATGCTTCAAAAAATGTAATATTTCATTTTTCTTTTACACTTTACTAAATATAGTTTTTCCTTGTTTTGATATTAATGATAAAAACAATAAATAATAATTTCCCTTAGAAACTTTGTAAATATTGGCCCTACCTGGGGTTGCTGTTGAACATCAGAAGATCCGGTCTCATACGCTCGCAGTATTCCCTGTACTCCATCTCCCTCTTCCGGCGGCCGACGACCCGTCGATGGTAGAGAAAGAAGGAGACGAAGAGGAAGACTATGATGCCGACGGCGGTGAAAAGCGAGTACAGCATGCCGACCACGGCCTCGTCGGACATACCGGCTTGCCCTTCGGATGAGGCGTCCATTACCATGTTCTGTAACAGACGTTGAAATATGTAATAAAATGTATAATTCAAAGTATTTGCTTTCTATAATGCCACATTTATCAATAAATTGCCAGCAC
>VMBQ01004139.1:64659-77470 GCA_007657795.1 Dreissena rostriformis | reverse complement strand
TATGGAACAATAAAGACATAACTACTAACAATAAAACGTTTTTCTATAAACATTGGTTTGAACGAAACATAAAATATGTAGATCAATTGTACGACTACAGAATAAACGACTTCTATTCTTTTGATACTTTATGCTACATATTCGGAATACCTACAAGTAATTTTCTGATGTACTACACATTGATCAAAAGTATACCCATACATATTAAAGCTGTTACCAATACAAATAACACACCATGTACTCAAAAAACATTCGTAGAAAACATAATTGCAAAACAAAACAAAACGAACAAAATATTTTACACACTTCAAATTAAAACCCCAGCCGAAACCTCTAAAGCCCAAACTAAATGGCAAAACCTTCTTGGAGAAAAAGAATTTAATTGGAAACAAATATTTGTCATGCCATATAAATCAACTACTGATAGCACACTGAGAAATTTTCAATATAAACACATCCAGAGAATCATAGCTACAAATAAACATCTTTTTAAGTGCAACCTATCCAACACAAATCTTTGTGATATGTGTAGTGAACATATTGAAACAATAGAACACCTTTTCTGGGAGTGTAAACATATACAATATCTATGGAATCAATTGACAACCTTTCTAGAGAAACAACAATTAAATGTTAAACTATCTCTCTTAAACATCAGTTTAGGGGTAAATACCTTCAAAATACAAGAGGTTAATAACGCGGTGAATTACATTATTATATTAATGAAATATTTTATATTCAGCATGAAATATAGAAAACAAACACCTACAATGAACTGTTGTATCAATTACTTAAAACTGAAGATTCAAATTGAAAAAGAAATAGCCCTCAACAATGATACGCTTCATATATTTGAACACAAATGGAAACACATCAAACTTTCATAAACAAGTCCAGTTTTGCTTTCTACCCACTTTCTACCCACTTTATGCAAATCATCTTTATTCATAATTATTCTGTTGTTGTTTTTTAACACCTATCACAAACAAACAAAGAAAAAACATTAAAAATGATTTTTTTTCTTTTAATCAAAAGGAAGCCACAAGGCCAAACAAAAAAATATATTAGCATATCTTGTATAACATGTTTTGAACATTATTATTGCTGCTACACGGTATCACTTTGTTTTATGATCTTAAACATGTATACATTGTATGTCTTATATTGAATAAAAAAAAAAGTATTTCAATTCTGAAATGAATTGATAATTAATTGTGCGATTGTTTTTTTAATATAATGTGAAAATCTCTTCTCATGTTTTGGATATCTTTATGCGCCGTAAATGCGCAGTGTTTCAACAAGTTTTTTTTGTCTATAAGAAGGTAAATTATTATAATGATATTAATTTTTCACTTCAATAATTGTATCATACATAGACGCTTTTTATTCGAATATTTACTCGGCATTTATTGTGTACATATCAAACATTCAATCGAAGTTTTTAAAACAATATTCAAGATAGCGTAACATACGAAGCATACATACTGATTTCTGTATAAGCTTTTTCGGAATTAATGTTCCTTAAACACAACATTCAGTGACATATACTAGGTGTTTAATGATTGACAAAACAAAAGTAGCTATCGAAAAGTCATTTAAAAATGAAACCATACACTTTATAATTTGTCATATAATTGTAAATTAAAATCGAACAATTTGAAAAAACATAGAACATATTATAATATAATAATAATAATTCTAGTAACATGTTTAACAAATATTGAAATGCATATCGTTACAATTCAATTACATTTTAACGTTCAACAATTGTTTATTCTGTCAATTGATTCGTTTCCTTGAACAGCAATATACTTCTTACTCAAAATTAATTATTTAAGAATATTTTCGCCTGAGTTGATTTGAATACAATGTTTATGAAATCGATATTTGTCAGTAACTATCTTCAGAATTTGATTTACCACTTAATGACCTCAGCTCACCGTTGAATTACGAAGACCGCACGCGACGATATGCCTTGTGATTGAGAAATTATTTCCTTCCTCCAGATGCATTCGCTAGATCTTTTCATAGAATCAGATATTGTTAAATACTTCCCCGATTAAAACATGTTGACACCATAAGCAAAACTTAGGACAAGTATGCGCACGCGAAAAGGACCGGACACGGAAAAGTTATACTAAATGTTGAACAGGTTAAAATCGCATTATTTATACATATCAGTATTGATTAATGGTCACCTGGCACGTGAAGAATACTTAAGGGAATTTAATAATTAAAGGTACAAACACAGGCTGACATATGACGTACAATAAGTAATACTTAATTATACTTGATATGGTTATTTTCAGGGTCACATGAAACATAGGCTGTTGTCGGAAGTCAACGCCTATTGAGCGTGAACAATCAGACATGCATATAAGGGAGAATTTGTTTATATTAAGCTCCGGAAAACAACACACGCTTTCAATGTTCGGTGCAGCTTTCAATATATTTTCTTCTTTTCTCGATAGCTAAAAGTCTAATTTATGCGAACACAATTGTATAATACACCGTGCTGATAAAACAATAGTGCGGTGTAAATCTGTCTATACTTCGTTTACAACTTTAAAACAATTTTTGTTGGTGTACTGATTTAACTTAACGTACTTTTTCGAATATAAGCGAATTTTTGAAAACGTTTGTCACATGATCAGGACTGGTGTCAATGACCTACATGTTTTGGTATAATGTTGTCCCAGACAAATGTGCGGACTGCACAGGCTAATCAGGGACGACACTCTTGCCGCATTTTCTAGATTTTTGCTAAGAAGAGACTTTCTTAAAACGAAAAATATCATAAAAGCGGAAAGTGTCGCCCCTGATTAGCCTGTGAGAACTGCACAGGTTAATCTGGGACGACACTTTACGCACATGCATTAAACCCCCTTTTCACAGAGCGAGGCTCAAATGTTTTTAAATATTAAAGAATGCAACGACTCAGAGCTCACATATATTACTGACGAAATGTAATCGCCTCGGAAACCTGGCATGTGGCAGTTGGAGATCAACTACAAATTCGATACATGGTTCATTTAAGAATAACCAAACAAATGAAAAGGAAATAAACTTACGTTGACCGAAGAAATATCCAATCTATCGGTTGTGGTATTACCTTCGATCATTTTTGAAACGTTATTCATGTAGAGAAAAAAAAAACAAAAACTGTATTGTTCTATTTTACTATTTAAACGTTTCCTGCAGTGCTGTATACATACAATTACAATGCTTAAATGCTGAATGTAAATCACATTTCTTCAATGTGCATAATTGTTTTTATTGTGTATTCTTGTATCAAAATATCCGAAATCACTAAATAGTTTTTCTTAAACGTTTCTTTATAGCTTTGTATCAATAGTTTTATATTCCAATAGTAACGGTTAACTCCGGTTCTGTCTCCAAGTGTAACTACATTTACAGTATGTGTTTAATGTAATATCAGAACAAAACATAATACAATACTAGATCATTAAAATCCAATTCCTTCAATGAATACTCTTTCAAAATACTTCGAACAAGTTTCATCGTCGCTTCATTATTTAAACTCACCCTCGGTTATATTTTATAGTTGTTTTAAATTCAATAATAACAGCAAGGTAATCTTTCACTTAACAAGGTTATTTTTTTTATTAATATACTTATTCGTTGTTATTTGCTGTTCATCTTTAATGCGATATACTAATTAATCAATTGCTGACAGGTATCATGAATAAAGTCATAACTTATAATGCAGACAATCAATATTGTATTCCATTCCTCAATAATGAATGTATTCATGTCGTTACGTCTTCAGTCAGCATTATGTCTTTATGGTGCTGAAGGTTGTACTGATTAGCGACAGTCAGCTTGACTTACTAACAAATATCGTTAGCCAGCCTACTGCCAATCTTATGAGAAGAGGTTTGGTTCATAACAATGTTACAGAGATTACTGGAAGCATACGCGCGACAATGTTCAACATTGAATGAGATTAACTATTAATTAAATGAAAAAAAGAAGACTGCCAAATACTCTTTTTAATTGATGTTAAAGTTCGTAAAAAAGTGCAATACGAAACATTAAAGCACTTTCACTTTCACAATGCCTTGATACACTTTTGCATCACATTGGCAGTAAAAAAAGCATTGTCATCGATATACGTATTTGATATTTAAAAATATTGTGAAGTTCGAATAAAACCACCACCAAACTGCTTTTGTTCACTCTTTCTTGTAGAACTTCTGTCAATGCGGTAACAACTATAAAATGGAACTATTCAAAAATACTTTACCAGTCTAACTATTGTAATACATTCACTATAAAACATGGTATTGGCTACGAAACTCTTAGTTGTAGTAGTAATATGGAGTGATATACAGGGGACATGCGCCGCTGACAGATGTTGTATAATGGCCCGTACGATAAACATAATCGATCATAAAGAATGGAGACCGTAAAATTAAACGCCAGAATATTTTTGGCATTTTTACTTCATTACTCGGTAATATGTAATATGCTGTTTTTTTTTTATAAATATGCGTTAAATAAGGATGTTATGACACACGGACACTATTTATCGGCAAAGATGTTTCCCTTTATGGATCTAATATTTATTCTCATCATTATTCTCGTTATAAGTTATAACTAATTAAGAAATAACTACAAAATTGATACCCTTGTTGCATGTCATCAAACATAAAATGTACATGTTGGATGTATCTAAAACGCAAGGTTTGGACATCAAATTAATCAATAATTTAAAAGTGCCCAAAACTGGACTACACCGAAAAGTCAGATTGTAAAATGTTGCCACCTTAATAATCGCTACGTATCCATTTTATTGATGTTTATGATAACTTAGATCAATACAGACTTGTTTCTCAGGAAAGGTGAATAGAACCTTGTCGCCGTGCGGAAAATCCAGAACAGCAAATCAACTGTTATTGTGAAGCACATTTAAACCTTAAAGATTCTACACCAATATACAGTAACAATGAGGTCAACACTGTGAATAATACTCACCTTGAATGAATATTGACGACCTAAAGCTATATTTCACTCTTTACAATCAAAATTATGACAAAGACAGACACGTATGCTTTGCACAATGTTTCCTCGCTTGATAACATGTTACGGGAAATAATCAATAGCATATGAAATACAATTAGATAGAAAACAACAAATCTCTTAATATAACTTAAACAAAAACCTTATTCATTGCTCTTGTCGAATGTAAATAAATGTGTGTATGCTATTTATTTCAAAGAAAAAAGTCATTTCCTATGTGTACATATTTGTGTTTAAACTAAAACAGTCGACTTGGAATTTTCTGACTTATATTTATAAGAAATCAAACCAGCATTGTAAGTATTTTGTTGTAATGCAATTAGTTTTATGTGCGTACTTGTTGGTAGACAGTTCAATACAATCAATTCGCATTTTAGAGAAACATGATACTTAAAACAAGGCTGCATTTTTTTTAGCTTCATTATTGTCACGACAAGCACTGTTATTTTACTGCATGAGTCTGTCAGTTGCTAGCCAATATTCGAACACATATTAGTTAGAAGTAAGTTTATTATTTATGAAGAGCATCGCCAGAGTATTCGATCCTTTGAAGCCGTTGAATATCGGTTTAGTGTTATTCTTCAATTAAAAACTAAATGTACGAGGGAAGATATTAAAAGTGTGTGTTTTTTTTTAAACTCATTTTTACGTCCTATTCATTTTTTTTTGTTCGACCACCAATTCAATGCAACTTAATCCACACATATACATCGGAGATCACCTGTATAACACTTAATCATGAATCAAGTCACCCTTGATAACTTTTATATATGTACAACTTAATTGTATTGTTAGTTAAACGATATGTTTTAACAGAAAAAACATCATCAACCACAAACTGTGAACAAGTTAAATGCAACAGAAAATTTAATGAGATCAGCTACATTTGAAAAATAGCTCTTTNACATGTTTTGAACATTATTATTGCTGCTACACGGTATCACTTTGTTTTATGATCTTAAACATGTATACATTGTATGTCTTATATTGAATAAAAAAAAAAGTATTTCAATTCTGAAATGAATTGATAATTAATTGTGCGATTGTTTTTTTAATATAATGTGAAAATCTCTTCTCATGTTTTGGATATCTTTATGCGCCGTAAATGCGCAGTGTTTCAACAAGTTTTTTTTGTCTATAAGAAGGTAAATTATTATAATGATATTAATTTTTCACTTCAATAATTGTATCATACATAGACGCTTTTTATTCGAATATTTACTCGGCATTTATTGTGTACATATCAAACATTCAATCGAAGTTTTTAAAACAATATTCAAGATAGCGTAACATACGAAGCATACATACTGATTTCTGTATAAGCTTTTTCGGAATTAATGTTCCTTAAACACAACATTCAGTGACATATACTAGGTGTTTAATGATTGACAAAACAAAAGTAGCTATCGAAAAGTCATTTAAAAATGAAACCATACACTTTATAATTTGTCATATAATTGTAAATTAAAATCGAACAATTTGAAAAAACATAGAACATATTATAATATAATAATAATAATTCTAGTAACATGTTTAACAAATATTGAAATGCATATCGTTACAATTCAATTACATTTTAACGTTCAACAATTGTTTATTCTGTCAATTGATTCGTTTCCTTGAACAGCAATATACTTCTTACTCAAAATTAATTATTTAAGAATATTTTCGCCTGAGTTGATTTGAATACAATGTTTATGAAATCGATATTTGTCAGTAACTATCTTCAGAATTTGATTTACCACTTAATGACCTCAGCTCACCGTTGAATTACGAAGACCGCACGCGACGATATGCCTTGTGATTGAGAAATTATTTCCTTCCTCCAGATGCATTCGCTAGATCTTTTCATAGAATCAGATATTGTTAAATACTTCCCCGATTAAAACATGTTGACACCATAAGCAAAACTTAGGACAAGTATGCGCACGCGAAAAGGACCGGACACGGAAAAGTTATACTAAATGTTGAACAGGTTAAAATCGCATTATTTATACATATCAGTATTGATTAATGGTCACCTGGCACGTGAAGAATACTTAAGGGAATTTAATAATTAAAGGTACAAACACAGGCTGACATATGACGTACAATAAGTAATACTTAATTATACTTGATATGGTTATTTTCAGGGTCACATGAAACATAGGCTGTTGTCGGAAGTCAACGCCTATTGAGCGTGAACAATCAGACATGCATATAAGGGAGAATTTGTTTATATTAAGCTCCGGAAAACAACACACGCTTTCAATGTTCGGTGCAGCTTTCAATATATTTTCTTCTTTTCTCGATAGCTAAAAGTCTAATTTATGCGAACACAATTGTATAATACACCGTGCTGATAAAACAATAGTGCGGTGTAAATCTGTCTATACTTCGTTTACAACTTTAAAACAATTTTTGTTGGTGTACTGATTTAACTTAACGTACTTTTTCGAATATAAGCGAATTTTTGAAAACGTTTGTCACATGATCAGGACTGGTGTCAATGACCTACATGTTTTGGTATAATGTTGTCCCAGACAAATGTGCGGACTGCACAGGCTAATCAGGGACGACACTCTTGCCGCATTTTCTAGATTTTTGCTAAGAAGAGACTTTCTTAAAACGAAAAATATCATAAAAGCGGAAAGTGTCGCCCCTGATTAGCCTGTGAGAACTGCACAGGTTAATCTGGGACGACACTTTACGCACATGCATTAAACCCCCTTTTCACAGAGCGAGGCTCAAATGTTTTTAAATATTAAAGAATGCAACGACTCAGAGCTCACATATATTACTGACGAAATGTAATCGCCTCGGAAACCTGGCATGTGGCAGTTGGAGATCAACTACAAATTCGATACATGGTTCATTTAAGAATAACCAAACAAATGAAAAGGAAATAAACTTACGTTGACCGAAGAAATATCCAATCTATCGGTTGTGGTATTACCTTCGATCATTTTTGAAACGTTATTCATGTAGAGAAAATATAAAAAAACCTGTATTGTTCTATTTTACTATTTACACGTTTCCTGCAGTGCTGTATACATACAATTGCAATGCTTAAATGCTGAATGTAAATCACATTTCTTCAAATAGCATAATTGTTTTAATTGTGTATGCTTGCATCAAAATATCCGAAATCACTAAATAGTTTTTTTTAAACGTTTCTTTATAGCTTTGTATCAATAGTTTTATATTCCAATAGTAACGGTTAACTCCGGTTCTGTCTCCAAGTGTAACTACATTTACAGTATGTGTTTAATGTAATATCAGAACAAAACATAATACAATACTAGATCATTAAAATCCAATTCCTTCAATGAATACTCTTTCAAAATACTTCGAACAAGTTTCATCGTCGCTTCATTATTTAAACTCACCCTCGGTTATATTTTATAGTTGTTTTAAATTCAATAATAACAGCAAGGAAATCTTTCACTAAACAAGGTTAATTTTTTTTGATTAATATACTTATTCGTTGTTATTTGCTGTTCATCTTTACTGCAATATACTAATTAATCAATTGCTGACAGGTATCATGAATAAAGTCATAACTTATAATGCAGACAATCAATATTGTATTCCATTCCTCAATAATGAATGTATTCATGTCGTTAAGTCTTCAGTCAGCATTATGGCTCTATGGTGCTGAAGGATGTACTAATTAGCGACTGTCAGCTTGACTTACTAACAAATATCATTAGCCAGCCTACTGCTAATCTTAGGAGAAGAGGTTTGGTTCATAACAATGTTACAGAGATTACTGGAAGCATACGCGCGACAATGTTCAACAGTGAATGAGATGAACTATAAATTAAATGAAAAAAAAGACTGCCCAATACTCCTTTTAATTGATGTCAAAGTTCGTTAAAAAGTGCAATACGAAACATTAAAGCACTTTCACTTTCACAATGCATTGATACACTTTTGCATCACATTAGCAGTAAAAAAGCATTGTCATCGATATACGTATTTGATGTTTAAAAATATTGTGAAGTTTGAATAAAACCACCACCAAACACCTTTTGTTCACTCTTTCTTGTAGAACTTCAGTCAATGCGGTTTCAACTATAAAATGGAACTATTCAAAAATACTTTACCAGTCTAACTATTGTAATACATTCACTTTAAAACATGGTATTGGCTACGAAACTCTTAGTTGTACTAGTAATATAGAGTGATATACAGGGGACATGCGCCGCTGACAGATGTTGTATAATGGCCCTACGATAAACATAATCGATCATAAAGAATGGAGACCGTAAAATTAAACGCCAGAATATTTTTGGCATTTTCACTTCATTACTCGGTAATATGTAAAATGCTGTTTTTTGATAAATATGCGTTAAAAAAGGATGATTTGACACACGGACACTATTTATCGGCAAAGATGTTTCCCTTTATGGAGCTAATATTTATTCTCATCATTATTGTTTTTATAAGTTATAACTAATTAAGAAATAACTACAAAATTGATACCCTTGTTGCATGTCATCAAATATAAAATGTCCATGTTGGATATATCTAAAACGCAAGGTTTGGACATCAAATTAATCAATAATTTAAAAGTGCCCAAAACTGGCCTACACCGAAAAGTCAGATTGTGAAATGTTGCCACCTTAATAATCGCTACGTATCCATTTTATTGATGTTTATGATAACTTAGATCAATACAGACTTGTTTCTCAGGAAAGGTGAATAGAACCTTGTCGCCCTGCGGAAAATCCAGAACAGCAAATCAACTGTTATTGTGAGTCACATTGAAACCTTCAAGATTCTACAACAATATACAGTAACAATGAGGTCAACACTGTGTATAATACTCATCTTGAATTGATATTGACGACCTAAAGCTATATTTTACTGTTGACAATCAAAATTATGACAAAGACAGACACGTATGCTTTGCACAATGTTTCCTCGCTTGATAACATGTGACAGGAAATAATCAATAACACATGAAATGCCATTAGATAGAAAACACCAAATCTCTTAATATAACTTTAACAACAACCTTATTCATTGCTCTTGTCGAATATAAATAAATGTGTGTATGCTATATATTTCAAAGAAAAAAGTCATTTACTATGTGTACATATTTGTGTTTAAACCAAAACAGTCGATTTGGAATTTTCTGACTTATATTTATAAGATATCAAACCAGCATTGCAAGTATTTTGTTGTATTGCAATTAGTTTTATGTGCGTACTTGTTGGTAGACAGTTCAATACAGTCAATTTGACGATATACCGCTTTGCCATGAATAGCAGTTGTACTATGATATTTAACACTCCTTCAATGCTTTGATTTAATTATGCTCCGGATATTATTTATGGCTAAAATTCTTAAATTTGATATTTCACATTCAAGGATGACCTTGGCGTTGAACCAAGGTCAGACGCATGTAATAACGTACATAGTTGACTCTTTATGTCATCACCATTTATGGTGGGCGAAAAATAAACATACTGTGATGATGATGTTGGTCCTCATGGTGATGATTAGAACGAATATATTAAAGATTATGCTAATGATGAGGACGTTGATAATCCGACAATGATGATCCGAGGATGAAATAATAAGGTCTTTAAAAGTGCGTTCCGTTTCACTTATCATTTGTAGCATTGCAAAGTGCGAACGAATTTTGGTGTTGAACAACAACGTTTGTTAGACATGATATAACGATATTACACAGATATAATGGAAACGGATATTTGTCTAGCCCAATACTTTTCAATTTCCTTTGTTTGTTCAATAAAGTTAATGAGAAGCCTATCAATTTCAGAAATCTTTGTGTCAACAAAATGAAATGAGGATACTTGCTGAAATAATATGACTCAATCAGTCTGCAAATTAGAAGGGCTATAACAACGCAGTTCGCATTCAGACTTATCCGTACCAACCACGATTCAATCAATGTTACAGATAATTCAGTAGCAAGACTGCTAATGAGATAACAATAGGAAAATGAACGTTGACTTTAATGCTTTCGAGAACATTTGATATAAAAAAAACAGTTCAAATGGCTTTAATCTTGCAAGGATCAGTTATTTTACAATGGCTCAAAAATGTAATTCTACACGGTTATCAAAAGCTGTTTGTTTTTACAACACGTATATGGTCTATAGAATGGTTATTGATACTGCTTTTGCTAAATGATCTCCAAGTTTCGGTATCGAACATTTATATTTCGAACCAAAGCCAATATACATGTTGGATACATATACACATGGATTTAAAACGTTGCCGAGGGTTGATAGCTGACAACATGAAAATTATTGCTTGTCTGTTCACAATCTGGGAATACAGATTGGGAAACGTGAGCCAACTCTATGTACGTAATTTTATCCCATTATCCGTTTAGCATTGTCGAGAGGAAACCACAGGGTAAAACAATTAAATGTATATCAACATTGTTTAGGTAATGCTGTATCGCGCAGAACAATGACGTTATTTTGTTCATCTTCATTATGTTATTTCTGAAATTTATGTTTATGATGTTGTTTTGTTTCAAAGATTTTCTATAGATTATTAATAAAATAGGGAGAGAACAAATTGCAAAGGGTGGGATTAATAGAATTCCAGTATCAAATACAGAAAAAAACACACGCTTAAACGTGTTTGTAGTGTTTGTGTATGTGTTTCTGGCGTCATTGGTCATGGAATAAACCATTGTTGAACAGTAACAAGCATAATTTACTTAAGGCCTTTCGTAAGTTATGAATGTATTATTAACATCCGATCATAACAAAAGCAAAAGCAAAAGCAAAAACATAAGCAGAGAGCTTTTAATTTGTGTACCAATTGGCTTTTTGTTTTTGCTTTTAAGGCAACAGCTTTTAAATTCCAAACGCAATCTTTCATGACAAATTCGTTCATGTTATGAAGCGATATGCCTATTCATGGTTTCTTCTAATTGGCAGCCATAATGGTTTTGATGTTATAAAAATGCACTTGATTATACTATAACTCATTTTAAACTATCCAAGAGGGTTGTCTGCAACGATTTTAATTGCACGTATAAAATCTTATAAAAATAACATTACTAAAGTATGATCATCAATAACAACAACAACGACAACAACTACACTGATGATACTATCACATATCATGGATATGGGAACACGCATTCGCGAATAATGAAATTATTGGTAACGGTTATTTTCACATATGGGTTAAGGAAATTGTTTCAAAAACGTTGTCATAATACTCGTTTTCAAGCACGGGCAAAGAGCGGATATCTGGTGCGTCCATCGAAAATTGACGCAGACGAAATACATTTGATTTCCGCCTTCCATAAGGTGCACCATATCCGGTGTCCGCCTGAATAGAAACCATTGACTGTCGGCGATTTGGGGGCGCACTATTTATTTCTGAATAATACGGATTCATATCGAAATCGTCTTCGGTTGTGGATATGTAATCCTCTTTAAGATGTTTGTTGATTTCATAAACGATGTCACTTGAATTCACGTCTGCTTCAAATTCAACTTTTTTAAATGGTTGTTGTTGTTCTTCATGTGATTTTACATTGTTACAATGCAGTTGTTTATCGAAGCCATTAAAACATTCGTTCAACAGTTTCTCGTCGACTTCAAATGTATCAGTCGTTTCTTCTGAACCTCTATTTTGAGTCTTTGTCGATTTCCTAGTTTTCTTTAACGTTGGTTTTTTATTTTCGTTTATTATTCTAGCCCTGCATTTTTTGCAGAGCAATTCCGAATAGTCCATGGCGGCAAAGTGTCTCGGTTTGAAAACTAGTTTTGGCTTTTGATCTATA
>VMBQ01004139.1:42250-64273 GCA_007657795.1 Dreissena rostriformis | reverse complement strand
AAAAAATGTAATATTTCATTTTTCTTTTACACTTTACTAAATATAGTTTTTCCTTTTTTTGATATTAATGATAAAAACAATAAATAATAATTTCCCTTAGAAACTTTGTAAATATTGGCCCTACCTGGGGTTGCTCTTGAACATCAGAAGATCCGGCCTCATACGCTCGCAGTATTCCCTGTACTCCATCTCCCTCTTCCGGCGGCCGACGACCCGTCGATGGTAGAGAAAGAAGGAGACGAAGAGGAAGACTATGATGCCGACGCCGGTGAAAAGCGAAAACAGCATGCCGTATACGGCTTGCCCTTCGGATGAGGCGTCCATTACAATGTTCTGTTACAGACATTGAAATATGTAATACAATTTATAATTTAAATATTTGTTTTCTATAATGCCACTTATATCAATAAAGGGCTAGCTCATGTTGACTTATGATACACCTTTTTTGGTGTTCAACATACGTACCAAATCTGTTTTTTAACCATCGGTACGCCAATCTATAGCAGTTTTAAGTTTTAATCAGATTGCATCCAATATTATATGGTGTANGTTTAAGAACATCGGGATAGATATTAATACCAACACATAGATACGCGATTCAGAGATTATAGCTGATTAAAACCTGTCAGGATAACTATTTATTGCTCATGTTGTAACTAATGACAAACACAGCAACAGCTGGGAAGGCATGCCTTTTTATACCCCACGCAAAATATGTATTCATCAAATAAAAAAGACATAATTATCAGTAGGTAAAACAATGGTTTTCCAAATAAAATCTGTGTTTGATGGGGACAGTTATTTCAGTTGCGATGTTATTGCTTATATATTCCGGAATATCCCGGTATTTATAATAAATAATGTTAAGATTGGATTTGTTATGTTCTATGTGTTGACATTCTTCTTAGAAACACATCGATTAGAAGCTAATCTGAGAAAGGAATAATGGAACTACATCAACATTACCAGGACAGAACTTCTTATTACCCTTTGCTTTTGTTATATGATCTTTGCTCCGTTTATCCCTGAATATGGCAATCTGTTTAACTTATGAAAGCAATCGATGCCTTGGTAAGACGTTTTTGGCGCGGGGTCCCATGTTGCTACGCAACAAGGATCACAGTTATTACAAGTTATCGTTGTCCAAATATTATTTTCCCGGTTATCTCGCGATAAAGTTACGAACATTCCGTAATATTGTATAAACATACAACATAGATGCCAATTGTTTACTGTTGATAGTATCCCATTTCCTAACAGACTGACTTATACTTCACAGTACATATAAAGCTGCTACGTTCAAAATCATTTAAACATACTCGATTTGTTTCCAAAATTATTGATTCCGGGAAAAGAGTTAGATTGAAGATGACATATGAACACCGAGACCCACAAGTTTCTGAAAAAAAAACACAAAAAACAATATTTTTTGTTTAAGTAAGTTATGGTTTTTAAAATCAGAAGTAATGTTTGATTTACTGTTGTTTATTGGTCAAGAAACACCGACGTGGCGTCAATATGCTTAGGAAGTAAACCGCGTTTGGATTAACCCGAGATGTATTGTAAACATGCACCAGAACAACATACACGTGTTTTTGATTGATACATAACGCTCATGCAAACATTATTTCAATTCTGAAATGATATGATAATTAATTGTGCGATTGCTTTTTTAATATAATGTGAAAATCTCTTCTCATGTTTTGGATATCTTTTTGCGCCGTAAATGCGCATTGTTTCAGCAAGTTTCTGTGTCTATAAGAAGGTCAATTATTATAATGATATTATTTTTGCACTTCAATAATTGTATCATACATATACGCTTTTTATCCGAATATTTACTCGGCATTTATTGTGTACACATCAAACATTCAATCGAAGTTTTTAAAACAATATTCAAGATAGCGTAACATACGAAACATACATACTGATTTCTGTATAAGCTATTTCGGAATTAATGTTTCTTAAACACAACATTCAGTGACATATACTAGGTGTTTAATGATTGACAAAACAAAAGTAGCCATCGATGAGTAATTTAAAAATGAAACCCCACACTTATTATTTGTCATATAATTGTTTATTAAAATCGAACAATACGTCAACACTCAGAACACATTTCTATAGTTACATGCTTAACACATGAAATGCATATCTTTAGCATCTTATTATATTTTAACGTTCAACAATTTTTTTATTCTATCTCTACATTCATTCGCGACATTGAACAGCAATATACTTCTTNGAACACATTTCGATAGTTACATGCTTAACAAATATTGAAATGCATATCTTTAGCATCTAATTATATTTTAACGTTCAACATTTTTTTTTCAATCTCTACATTCATTCGCGACATTGAACAGCAATATACTTCTTACTCAAAGGTAAATATTCAAGAATGTTTTCGCCTGAGTTGATGTGAATACATTTTGTATGAAATCAATATTTGTCAGTAACAATCTTCCGACATTAATTTAATATTTAATGACCTCAGCCCACCATAGGATTATGGAGAACGCACGCGACGATATGCCTTGTGATTGAGAAGGAGTTGTCTACACACAATTGCCATCGTTTGATCTGTTCGAGATATTGTTAAATTCGTTCCCGATCAAAACATGTTGACACCATTAGCACATCTAAAGACTAGTCACGCAAATTGTGCAGACGCGACAAAGACCGGACACGGACAAGTTATATTAATTGTTGAAAAGGTTTTAATCTCGTTAATTATACATGTCAATATTGATTCATGAAGTCGTTGCACGTAACAAATACTAAATTTAATTTGATAATAAAAGGTAAAAAAAAACAGGCTGACAAATTACGTACAATACATTATACTAATTTGGTAATTTATTAGGTTATTTTCAGGGGCATGTTGAAAAATCTCGTTAGGCTGTTGGCTGAAGCCATCGTCTCTTGTGCGTGGAATAATAATAAAACACAATAATAATCAGGGAGAACTTGTTTATATTGATCTCCGGCAAACAACAACATTTCCAATGTTCGGTGCAGTTTTGATCAATGTCTTCTTTTCTCATCGGTTGGAGTACAATTTAGGAGAAAACTATTTTATAAATAACCCGTGAGGTCACTGCCAGTATAACTCGGTGAAAATATGGTAGATATAAAAATAGTGCGCCGTAAATCTGTCTATTTTTCATTTAAAACATGAAAAGCAGTTTGCATATAGGAACCATGTGCATAAATGAGATCTCTGTCACCAAACGAAGGAATTTATTTGGTAATGTTCTGTCCAGTCATTAAGACATGTTTTTAAGCTGTTGCAAATTCATCATCGACTCCATCGTTAATTTATCGAGTAAAATATGTCATCGACTCAATCGTAAATTGAGTCGAAACAATGGGGGTTGGCATACTTCCGCATCGTCAGATGAAATAGACAACACCGAACCAAACCCACAACAAAAGACGTCCGTGAAGTCAGCAATGGGCGCGATACTTATAAATTAGGAAATTTATAGAAGAGTGCGAAGACTCCCACGATCTTCAAATTCAACTGTATGCAATTGAATAATTCTTATCTCGACAAAAAATCATCACCAACACACACACACTGGCATTTTGTCATTTGAAAAAAAACACCTATTCAAATACAAAACTAGTGGTGTGTTATATTTCTGTCATATGTATGTTATGCCTATTTCTGTGATGTGTCTTAGTGCTGTTTCTTACATGTACCCGTACATGTGCTTCGTAAAAACGATCTGATCTTATATACATTTATATTATGATATTTGTTTGATGTATGTGTAACTTGTTTTTAAAATATTTTTAATATCTATATTAAGAACATATTTTGTTCTAATGAGTTCATAAGCAAAAAGAAATATGAAGTTTAGGCAGTATGTATACTCTTATACTGGAGATGCAAATCTGTTGCAGACTTATATAAATAAACACATTGCATAAGCGTTTGTTTGGCTCGAATTTTGGATGGCTCGAACTGTTTTTGTCGGTCCCCGCGAGTTCGAGTCATCGGGTTTCGACTGCAGTTAAGAACGCAACGACTCTGAGCACCCATATATTATAGGCGAAATATCATCAGCTCGGAAACCTGGCATGTGGCAGATCAATTACGAATGCGATTCATGGATTTCTTTAAGAATTACCAAAGAAATGTAAAGGAAATGAACTTACGTTGACCGGAGAATTATCCAATCTATCGGTGGTGGTATTACTTTCGATTATTGTTAAAACGTTATTGATATAAAGATAATATATCAATACTATTCTTTTATGTTACTATACACACATTAACTTTAGTGCTGTTTACATGAAATGACTATGCTTAAATGCCAAATGTATGCCCAATTACATTTTTCAATTTGCATGATTTTTCAAATTTGTATGATGGTATCGAAATATCAGAAATCACTGAAGAGCTTTTCTTAAAAGTTCCATTATAGCTTTGTGTCAATAGTTGTATATTCCATTAGTGACGGATAACTCCGTGTCTGTTTCCAAGTGTTACTACATAATGGGTTTAAAGCAAAATAAGAACAAAACATTACACGATAATAGATAATTAAATCCAAGTTTCGTCAATGATCACTGCTACTCTTTCCCGACACCTCGAACACGTTTCATCATTGCTTCATTGTTTAAACTCCCCCTCAGCTATATGTAATAGTTGTTTTTCATTCAATGTTAACAACTAGGAAACCTTGTACTCTACAAGGTAAATTTTATGATAAATATATGTATTCGTTATTATTTGCTTTTCATATTGTATGTGATATACTAATTAATCAATTGCTGACATGTATCATGAATGTAGTCATAACTTATAATGCAGCTAATCAATATTGTATTCCATTCCTCAATAATGAGTGTATTCATGTCATTAAGTCTTCAGTCAACACTCTACTCATTATCTTTTTATGGTGCTGACATCGACATGACATCAACATTGACATCGATAAACGTATTTTAAAGATATTGTTTAGTTCGAATAAAGCCGCCACGAAACTGCTTTTGTTCTCTATTTCTTGTGTAACTTCAGTCATGGCAATTCGGTTACAACAATATCATGAAATTATTTTACAATAGTTTACTAGAGCTGATCAGTTGAAATGCATTCATAATAAAACATGGAATTGGTAACGAAATACTTAGTTTAAATGATAAGATGGAGTGATATACATGATATACAGAGGACATGTGATGTTCCCCCCCTATTGATATCATATGACATACCATTATATAGAAAACAACAAATCTCTTTATATGTCTTAAAAAATATATTCATTGCAAATGCTTTTATGTCAATTTTATTCAAATAAATAAGTCATTTCCTATGTGTAGCTATTTTTTTTTAAACTAAAACGGCGGACTTGGAAATTTCTGACTGAGAATTCTTATATTTATAAGACATTAAACCAGCATTTGAAGTATTTTGTAGTATTGCAATTAGTTTAATTTGCGCACTTGTTGGTAAACAATTCGATACAATCACTGCACAATTTATAGAAACATGCTACTTAACAAATGCTGGATTATGTTTGGCTTAATTATTGTGACGACAAGCACTGTTAACTTATTTAACAGCATGACTCTCTCCGTTGCTAGCCAATATTCAAACAAATATAAGCAGCAGTTAGTTTATAATTTATAAACAGCAACGCTATAGTATTGGATCTTTTTAAGCCTTTGCTTATCGATGTAAAGTTAGTCTTCAAATAAAAACTAAACTAAATGTTTGATGGATGATAATAAAAGTTAGTGGATTGTTTCCGAAACTGATTTGTACGTCATATTCATTTAAACACATTTGACAAAAATACAATAAAACTTAACCCACACATAAACAGCAGAGACCATCCGTATTACACTTAATCATGAAATAAGCCATCCTGGATATTTTATGATATATACAACTTAATGGTTTGTATGTCAGAGGATACGTTTTCAAAGAAACGGACATCTTATCGTTTGACTTAAACGCCCGATGAATTCGGTCCAATATTAACATAAAGGTTGATGTCTCAGTATGCACACAACTATAGCTGGGGTAAACCAGCAATAGTTTTCGTTTATATTATTATATATTTATGAACATTCAAATTTTTAAATATATTCTGTAATGCCACATATGTTAAAAAAGATCTATTTTGAATAGGCTTTGTCCATGTCATGAAATCCTCTGTTATTTTCCTCAATGCACTGGTTAAGTTAAAGATCGTACTTTCTTTTTTGATCTGTTCCCCAACTAGTTACTAAGATTAAATGTCATTAACTACACAACGGTAATAACAAATTCACTATAAGCATAAACTTGTCCTTTATGTATTTTATTTGTCCAATATTAATGCAATGATTTTCAAGAAAATTTTAATGGCAAAATTCTATGATGAAATACTACATACGTATACAGTTATACATGTGGTGGTTTATATCGAGCAACTAAAACTAATTAAGCCATTATGGAGAGATTTCTGTTTCAAGAAATCGATGGGTCGTATAGCACTAAACAGTGAGCTTAACTCGTTGGATAAGACGCAGTATAATTTATGTATATCTCAAGCACTCAGGAAAATTTCTAACAAATATGTCATTTTACAATTACATTTTATCAAACAATATTAACTATATATGCAACAATTTAGACGTAACCTTTGCGGTTTTCAACGACATGCCATTCTCATGCTGTTCAAAATTAATGTGTTCACTATTTAAACAACAAAACACTTTCCGATACGTTCAATGCTTTCAAAACATTTGTAAAAATCACATTGGGGAGATAATTTCCGATAAACAATTAATAAACCTCACTCAGTGTCTTAAATAAGATGGCGAGTTCTTATTCTAACAAATAAGCATCCGAATGCTGTTGTATTCTTATTCCAACAGTTAACAGTCCGAGTGCCGTGTTCTCATTTTTTTGCTAAGCAACTTATTGAGGTTTTTATTTTTAAATCGATATGCCAATGTTTATTGCTAAAACTGATTGTGAGTAGAGCATTGAGATGTTGTACGGAAATTTTTCTATAACTGTGTACCGGTTATACTTTGAAAGACCCGATACTTCTACAATATTCCATAATGACAAAAAGTAACTATTCAGCCATAACATTTACATAAAACCTTTTAAATCAAATATCGACCATGAGCGGTAGCCCAATAACTTATAACCTCGAAATTGATCCTATAATTACCCGGTATATTGTCATTTCTAGCTGAATTTGAGCGTCGAATAGGTTAATCCATCAAAATACTATCACGAAATATGGTATCCGTAACGCCGTCTCGAAAGATACTTGATTTCGTTTTCATTGTTTCTTTACATCGTCTTTAACTTGCACGTAATCACTAACGTACACGCATTGTTTGTTGAGGTGACTCGAACATGTGTTTGATAAGCATGTTTATAATTTTAGGTATCTTAAAGTAAATTCCATAAATCCGCCTTTTTAGTATCAAACTTAATATCCATCAGGTTCTATGTCGAATGAATTGTAAAGTAATTCATTCTTTCAAGCATCACAAGGTCGTCGAATTAAAATGTCAAACATCAGTATGCTATTTTCAAAAGGCAAAAATTCGTTTGTTGTAGGGTTGTGTTTGTGATGTCTATGAATACCTCACCATACAGGCAATATCAATATATTGCTTGGATATTAAACGTATTGGTTTGTCATGTTGACTTGTTTTATTTGTTTCCATAGCAAAAATCGTGCTTTGTTATGTCATGCACTAACTTTACTATGTTGTCTTGTTTATCGATTATCTGCAATTGACAAGAAGAAACAGAAACCGAAACCGTTTTGCACATGGCATACTTTACAAAAATATGTTTGTTAAAAAACATGTTCCCTTTGCTATTTATTGGTAAATATCTGTTCGAGCTTTTTCATGAGTGCCGTTTGCTTGTCCAAATACAAGCAAACATCAGCAGTGCATGTGTGACCGTCGTGTCAACAATTAAAGACCGAATGTATTCAAGCAAATGATTATCGGTTATCCCTTTGAGCGCTGGAACCGGATTTTGAAGGTTTTGCAAACAGTTTGGATCCAGATGAGACGCCACAGACCGTGGCGTCTCATCAGGATCCAAACTGTTTGCTTTTCTGATAGTATTCTTTGAAAAAAAATCGAAGAAAATGCTAATTTTAGAAATTTATCAGACAACATTTTAGCAGACGACAAATTTCCCAGCATGCAAAGGGTTAATCGGAGTTGTTGACCGTAAACAAGCATACTAATGCATTATTTAAATACCTTAACGTTGACAATTGCTATCGATTGAAATTATTAAAGTTTAGATGCTAACCATGTTGCCGTGTTATAGATTTGATACAGTTTGAATTATGGACCATATTAATGCAATGCAAATATCAAACATTATTCGCTTTAAATACATTTAAGAAAATATATTGAAAAATAATGTATTTCTTTTGACTTCCTTTATAAAGGAAAGGTGGCTTTTTTATCTCATGCTGACAATGTTTAATTTGGTATAAAGATCCACTATGTTTTGTTCAAAAGTGTACCACACATCTGTATTTGCTACACTGATCTTTAACAAATAAGATGATTCGTATGGGTATATAATATCTCCATCACCAAACGACTATTTTAATTTGGTAATCTTCTGCCCAGTGGAGTAAAAATGTAACGATATATATAACGCAACGACTCCAAGCTCTTTTACATTAGAGATGAAATGCAATTGCCTCGGAAACCTGGCATGTGACAGTTAGATATAGATTAAGATACATAGATTTGTTTAAAACTTACCAAACACACGAACAGAAAATACACATACATCAACCGAAAAATTATCCATACCGTTGGTTGCATTATTATCTTCGATCATTATTAAAATGTTATTAATGTAGAGATATTATAACGATAGCCATTTTATTGTTCTTGTTTACTAAACCTACGTTTCCGCAGCACCGTTTATATGAAATGACTATGCTTGAATGCCGTTTGTTTTGTACGATAACAGTTTTCAATGAGTATGGTTTATCAAATTTATGATAAATTGAAATATCAGAAATTACTGACGTTTAAATGTTAAATTATAACTTCGTTACATAGTTGTGTATTTCATTATTGACGGTTAGCTCTAGTCCTGTTTCACCTTTTTATTACAGAACGTCTTAAGATAAATACGAGGATGACACTGAATACAGCGACTCTTTTCCAACAGTCCGAACATGTTTCATCTTTTCTTAATTGTGTGTACTCCTACTCAATTTATTTTTAAAATTTGTTTTTCATTCTATTTCAATGACAAGCAAACAACACACTTCACAAGGTCCATTAAATGATGAATATATTAATTCGTATTTGTTTGCTTTTCAACTTTTATGTGAAACACTAGTAAAGTCATTCCTGACATTATAATGCACAAACTCCATAATGTATGCCATTCTAAAATTATAAATTCAGCCATGACTTTTATTGCCAACTTCAGTCAGCACTGTACGCATTATGCCCCTATGATGCGGGATGTTTTGATCGGCTGATTAGCGACAGTCAGATTGAATTACTAACAAGTATCGTCAGCAGCCTATTGCCAATCTCCAGTGCAGAGTATTGCTGCATAACGATCTCAGAGAGGTTACTTGAAGCTTACGCGACGACAGTGTTAATGATTGCATGGGTTACACGATTTACTTAAATGAAACAAACTGCCACATAACCGCGTTTGTTCTTTTAAATTACGTCAATAGTCGTTTAAGGTGCAACAGGAAAAGAGTTGACATCGCCATACTTATTTTAAGGTTATTTTTAAGTTTGATGAACGACTTATCAAACTGATTTTGGTCACTCATTCTTGTCAATGAAGGCAATGCGTTAATAACCACAGACGGGAATTATATCACAATACTTTCCCGGAGCGGGTCTAAATGTTGAAATATATGTATTATCAATCACGGTAATATCAACGAAATACTTTAAGTTTAAAGGTATTTTGAGGTTATATACAGGATATAAAGAGGACATTTACCGCTGAAGTATTTTCTTCAATTCGCCAATGTTATTCATCATCCACCTAAACGAATGGAGCCCGTAAACGAAAACACCAGGATATTTGTTTGACATTTATCATCATGATTTGGCAAATGTTCAATTTTTGTTTTTTCTGCTAAGTAAACGTGAAATAACTACACTATGGTATTACCACTTTTTGTTTATTTATTCTAAACTAAACATATTTTTGCTGATAAGTTACTTGATTCCTTCGTTGTAAACATAATGTTACTAATTCAGATATTACTATACAACAGACGATACAATAATTATCATTATTGCATGGCGCATGCAAACATATACGGTAACTGCTTAATTTATATATAGCAAGGTTTTGACAACAATATAATCATTATTTTAACCCATTTATGCCTAACGTCTAGAAAAAAGGCCCTGGCAAAGAGCGCAGACCAAGATGAGATGCCGCATGATGCAGTGTCTCATCAGGGTCTGCGCTGTTTGCTTAAAGGAATTTCTGTAAGAAATATTTTAATTATAGAAATAAATATACAAGACATCCCCAATTTTGGAAATAAATTGATCCAATTTAGAAGGACTGGAATGTCCACTAGGCATAAATGGGTTAATAATGCCAAAAAGTTAATATCAAACTAATACCGAATGTACCAAGTGTCAGTTGACGTACACCGCAAAGTTAGCTTATAGAACGTTGTCACCATAACGAGCGGCAGGTATCGATTGTATTGATGTTAATTAATATCTTTATCAATATATCCATGTTTTAGGTTTCATGAAAGATGAATAGAGCATTGACGCCTTGTGGAAAATCCAGAACAGCGAATCCACTTCTATTGTGAGATACTTTGAAAGCCCTGACCTGTTTCAAGATTTTGTAATAATAGACAGTTGACAAATGACAAGTACACCACACTCTCTACACGATGAAAAATTAGTAATAATTTGCTTTTCAGATTTTATGTGAGATACTTCTAAAGTCAATCCTGATTGCTATCATTTAATAAATCTCTAAATTATAATGCGGACAATCCATAATGTATTCCACTCCAAAAATATTAATTCAGTAATGTCTTTTATTGCCGACTTCAGAAAGCACTGTACTCGTTATGTCGCTGTGGTACTGAAGGTTTTGCTCGGCTGCTTAGCGACAATCAGCTTGAATTACTAACAAATATCGTCAGCCAGCCAATTGCCAATCTCCAGAGCAGAGTTGTGCTGTGTTACTATCTCAGAGAGATTAATGGGTGCATAAGCGGCAATATTTTATGGGATGCAATTTTTACGTAAATGAATTATACTGCCAAATAGCTTCGTTTTATCTTTTAATTGATGTCGAAAGTCATACAAAGTGCAACATTAAAATAAGAACAGTTTTACAAAGACACAATGCCTTTGTACACTATTGCACGGCATTGGCAATTAAAAAGCTGTGAAATCGACATATAGATTTAACGATATTTAGTAGTTCGAATATCTCCGTCATTAAACTGCTTTTGGTCACTAATTCTTGTAGAAATTCAATAAACGTAATGCGTAAAATACCAAAGAAAGGAATTGTATAACAACTCTTTACCAAAGCGGGTCTAAACTTTGAAATACATTCATTTAAAAACATGGAATTGTCAACGAAATACTTAAAATTTAAAGGTATTTTTTTTAAAGATATTGTGTAGTTCGAATAACTCCGCCTCCAAACTGCTTTTGTTCACTCTATCTTGTAGAAATTTAGCACAGGCAATGCGGTAACAGCCATAAAAGTGAAATAAAATAACAATATATGTATCAGAGCGGGTCTAAATGTTGCAATACATTCGTTCTATGTTAGGTGAATAGAGCCTTGACGCCTAGCGGGGAAATCCGGAACGGCCAATGCACTTCTATTGTGAGATACTTTGAAAGTCATGACCTGTTTCAAGATTCTATACTAATATACAGTAACAATACGGTCAACACTGTATATAATTATCTTTTATGAATAGTGACGACCAGTAACTTTATTTCAATATAGAACATCAAAGGAAACACAAAGACACACATATACACTGCAAAATGTTTCCGTGCTTGATAATGATGTGACTGGAATTATCAATGACATATGACATGCCAAAAGTTTAAAAGCAACAAATCAAGTATTCTCTCCCTTAAACGAAACTTTATCCATTGCAATTCTCGTTGATAAAAGTATAATTATATGTTTAAATAAAAAAGCTATGTGTATATATTTTTTTTTGATAACACTGTCGACTTGCAATTTTCTGCCTGGTTCCTGAATTCTAGTATGTATAAAGCGTAAGCAAGATTGGATCCTTATGTTATGTTTATTGTTATAAGTTTTATTAGCGGACTTGATAACAGACAAGGTTATACAATCACTGCATAAAAATGACTCTTTAACAAATGTTGTATTGTTTAGATTTGTTATGTGACGACAAGCAAAGTTAACTTGTTGTACGGCATGACACCGTTGCTGTCCAATATTCAAACAACTATTAGAAGGAGTAAATTTGTAATTTATAAACATCAAGTAAGAGTATTGGATCTTGTGAAGCCTTTGATTATTGATTAAGTTTAGTCTTCAATTTAAAACTAAATGCTCGAGGAAATGCACGAGAGATGATAAATAAGGGTTATGGAATTGTTTTCAGAACTGGTGGTTTTGTCATATTCATTCACAACTTTCGACGTAATTTGGAACTTAAACTACAAATTAAACGTAGAGATAAATTGAATGACACTTAATCAAATATCAACTAAGCCTTTTTGGATTATTCTTATATATAGACAACACAAATCATGATTGTAGTGTCAAAAATTATATATATCACTTAAATGACGTCATGTTTTCCTGTTTATAATGTTATTCATTGGGATCAACGTCTAAGTGGTGCAGTGTTACCCTACCGGGAAATGCAAATATTAGTGTTTAACCATGTTTGTTGTCATTGGATTTATTTAATAATTCCAAACATTTTTGTTTTGTTATTGAAAAGACACTATTTCTAAACAATAGCAACAACAACGTTTGTTTTTAACAAGCCCACATTAATTTCTGTCAGTGTTGGATAAAAACAAGGGAAAAGTGATTCGATGAGATTGCTTTAAGTTAAGGAGTGGATCCAGTAAAAATTTCATCAAAGAGCACAGCGACTTAAAAAATAGTTAATTGAACCTAGATGAAACATCGGTAAAAACATTTAAGGGCAATTAATTAAATATGTCATGTATTAAGCAACATAAACGTTTTTAACGGATATCTCACCATCCGACTGAATTCGGTACAATAATAACTCAAAGAGACCATTATTTTGTGTCTCTGAACGCACAAGCCTTTGGCTGGGGTTAAATCAACACTAGTTTAAGATGTTTTTTAATATATTGTGTAACATTATAATTTTTAATACATTTGTTAAAAGCTATAGATTAAAAATAATCGATCATGAATAGTTTTTGTCCATGGCATGTTATTCAGTGACATGTATCCTCAATTCACAGCTGAATTTGAAGATCGTTATTACTAGTTGTATCTGCTCTTCAACTATAGACACAAATTAAATGTCATTTAAAGGGACTTGTTCACACTTGTTGTGGCATATTTTGAAGTTTGTCATTTAATTCTCTAAATTGATAAATATAAACATCAGGACTAAAGAGCTCCAATATAAAAATACAAATACAAGTAAAAAACGATTAAAAAGAGAAAAAAAGTAAACCACAACAGGGCTCGAACCACTGACCCATGGAGTAAAAGCCAAGCGCCGAAACTACTCAGCCATTCGTCTACACGTCTGTGCGTGTGTAATTTAGAGTTTATGTTCGGGTCGTCGTTGAAACTTTACGACAAAATTATCTGCGGACCTTACCATCCGTCTTCACGTGGGTTGAAATTTATTTTATACTTTGTGTAACCATCCACGTGTTGTTACAAAATAATATGATAATAGGTGCTACCTAATTTACAGCAAAAGCTTATTTGAAAGCCACGTATCGTAATAAATATTTGGACATTATTGTGTACAAAACATTAAAATTGTTTCAAAAATAAAGTAACTCAGCCAAAATAAGTTTAATTTTTGCTTGATGAAAAAAAGCGTTTTACATCTGCCAAGCTTTAAGATTTAATATCTCATAATTGTGTGCTTTTTCAGCCTCTGAAATTTAAGCTGGTTCGGTGGCTGCGGCGTTATATATATGGTGTCCGCTTAGTGAATTGGGGGTCTCGGCATTGATCCCTAAAGTGGAAGTGTTCTTTGGATCACCCTTAAGATGCCAAGTACTGGTCCTACCCAGGAAACAGGTTCTTTCATCAAATGTCTCNATGTAAAACTGCCTTCTGATAGCGAATGGAAATTGGGTCACGAACTATGACATGTAAACAGCACGTACTGTAGGGTTGCGCATTTGAAAAACCGCGAGAATACCGATGCCGACTATAATGTTTTAAAAATCATTATTTTTAAACAAGCGTTTATTGATTTATGAGGATGATATAAAATCAGAAATCAAATAGATCGAAGCAAATAAATTCGCTAGAAATCTGGATTTATGGAATACATTTTAGATGGGTTATATTTACGATAATTATGTTGCCGAAAGTTATCGCGTTTTGTAGTAAACCATCTGTGGAATATGACTTGTTTCCCTTAACGGCTTAAGGCCGGGAAACAGGAAACAGGAAGCATAACAAAAAAGCGTATTTTAAGCGGCGAAAACATATAATACAAGAACATAGAGTACAATTCGCTACACAATAATCACTGACATGACGTATAATTTCTTGAGGAATGCATCTACGTGTGATATAGCGTTTGTCAAAGTGCCTATGATGCTCCAGCAGTCTATGATTTTGCATCGCGAAAATAGATGACGCAGGCAGGAAATATTTGACTTCAATAGACTATCAGATAAATACATTTGTATTGCAGAAAAGTGATACAAATTAACGGTCAACGCCCATCGGGATTTTGCCCGTATAACGATAACACAAGAAATCGATCGTTTCGCGTCTGAGACGCTTTATAATTTTATCAATTTCTAACGATGATTTTTCGTAAACGAAAGTGAATATTCAGTATAAGTCTGCGGCATTAGTTTTATTTCGCACACTGATGTACATTGTTCGTTTTTTTCTTGAATCTGTGGCAAAAAGTTGAAAATCCTCATTTTGATAAACTGTGAACAAGTCCCTTTAATGCAGTTCGGTTTTGACAAATGCATAAAAAGCATAACCATGTTCTTTTTGTATTTCCAATATCAAGAACATTTGAATGACAAACTTGTGCCGCGCTATGAAGAAACAGAACACTTGTATACAGTTATACATGTGCAACCCGACACCATTATATACCATTCAAATTGATGAAGCGTGTTGGTTTATATCGAGTAAGTCAGCATAATTGTTTTATAAGATAATAAACGTCATTTATATAGGTCTCTAAGACGCTTAATAATTAAAGCTGAGGTCACCGCTTTTGAACGGTCCAATGCAAAGCATGTGGGGTTAAAAACACTTGTATGGCATGACTTACTCCGGAATTTACTGGATTTTGGAAATTATACAAATATGTAGGTACAAAGAAATCTGACGGATTTTAATTCCTTTCAAAATCACGTAATGTGACAACCGTTATTCTTTGAATGCAAATCCTATTTCTGGGAATTTCGCAGATGCATGAGACTGGCAACAACCAGATACGGGTTTGAGTACAGAAGGCAGTATGATAGAGAGAGAGAGAGTGAGATAATGTGATAGAAAGGGGATAGAGAGAGAGGAAGAGAGAGAGAAAGAGAGAGAGAGAGAGAGAGGAGGGGGTGGGAAGAGAGAGTGAGAGTGTGTGTGAGAGAGAAACAAAGAGAGAAAAGAGAGAAAGAGAGGGATTCCATAATAATTAAAAATAACTAGTCAGTCAAAACTACATACATAAAACCTTTTTTTTTTGCTACCAAATATCGACCATGAACGGTAGCCCAATAACTTATAACCTTAAAACTGATTAAACACTTATCCGTTATATCGTCTTTTCAAGCTGAATTTAAGCGTCGGATTCACTATTTAATCGAAACAGTACCATATAATATGGTATCCGTATCGCCGTTGTGAAAGTAAATTGAATTCGTTTTCATCGTTCGTTTCATTTCATCATTTATACACGTATTCCCTAACGTACACGCATAGTTTGTTAAGGTGATTTGAATATGTGTTTATATATTGATTACATTTGTATGTCGGTTAAAAAAATTCCATAGCTCTGCCTTTTAAGTATCAAACTCAATATACATATTTTCTACGTTATCGGAAATGTAAAGAAATTCATTCGTTAAAGCATAACAAAGTCGTCAAATTAGAATATGGAACTTCAGTCTGCTATGTTCAAAAGTCAAAACATCGTTTGTTGTAAGGTTGCGTTTGTAATTTATATAAATACCGACATTCAGACAACTTCGTCAATATACTGCTTGGTTATAAATCGTATTGGTTTCTCATGTTGTACAGTTTAGTTTGTTTACCTAGAAGAAAACTTGCTTTGTTAGTTTATGTTCGAACTACGTTATTGTTGTCTAGTCTGTTTGTTTACAAAGCGAAGTTCAAATCGAAACCCTATTGTATTGCATACTTTATAAAAAATTGTTTGTTTAAACAACTGTTACTTTTGTTTTTCATTGGCAATTGTATGTGCTAGCTGTTGCCATGACTTCCGTTTAATAGTAAAAATCCAAGCACCCTTCAACAGCTACGTTTAGATTTCTATCAGCAATTATAAAAGACCGAATGTGTTCAAGCCACTGATTATCGGTAAATCGGAGCTTTGGAAAATAAACATGCTTACACATGCATTATTTAAATAATAATTACTACCATTTGAAATCATTCATTGATGAAAGTGGTGATGCTAGAAAATGTTGTTGTTTTACATGTGTTATACAGTGCGAATCATTGACAATATTAAGGCACTGCAAATATCAAACAGTATTATATTCCATATACATTTTAAAAAAACATGTTAAAAACAAACGTGTTTCATTTGACTTACGTTTCTTTTTTTATCCCATGTTTAAATTGTGGGTAAACTCCCATTAATTGTTTGTAACAATGTTTAGCACACATCTATATTAGCTACAGATATATTTACCAATCGACATGATTCGTATGAATTTATCCTACCTGCATCACAAAACGTCCATTTATATCTGGAAATATAATGTCCGGTGGAGTATACATTTTTTTTTAAATTGATTAAGACTTCATACTCACATACATCATCAGCGAAATGTAATTGCTTGGCATGTGGCAAGTAGAGTTCAATGAAGAATGCGATACATGGATTACTTTCGGAATAACAAACATTGTCAAATGAAATGGAAATGAACTTACGTTGACCGAAGAATTATCCAATCTATCGGTTGTGGTATTATCTCTGATCATTGTTCACACCGGTTTCATGTAGAGATACTATAACGATAGCCATCTCGTTGATCCATTTTACTATTCCAAAGTTTCCTTCAGTACTGTGTATATTAAATGACTATGCTTGAATGTCGTATGAATGTCATTTAACAGTTTTCTGACTGTATGATTTATCAAATGTCTAAGATATATTAAAATATCGTAAATCACGGAATAGACTAGTTTCATTATTTTATTATAGCTGCGTAACAATAGCAGAATATTTCATTAGTGATGGTTATCTCAAGTCTGTCCCCACGTTTTATGGAGAAAAAAGCTACACAACGTTGTGAAAGCAATACCATAACAAACATGACACAATAATAGATTATCTAATATCAGTTTCATCAATGTTTACTGCGACTACGAGTTCAAACAAGTATCGTCGTTGCTTCTATGTTTAAACTCCTCCGCAGTAAGTTTTAAATCATGACAAGAAAATCACATAATTTACAAGATTCCTTTAATGATACATATATTAATTCGTAATTATTTACTGCTCAACATTTATGTTAGACACTACTAAAGTGATTTCTGATGGCAATCATGTAAAACGTCTCTAAACTATAATTCAGAAAATTCAATAATATATTCCATTCTAAACTTATCAATTCAGTCATGGCTTTTATTGCCGACTTCAGTCAGCACTGTATTCATGATGTCGCTAGGGTACTGAAGGGTTTTTTCGGCTGTTTAGCGACATTCAGCTTGAATTACTCACAAATATCGTCGGCCAGCCAATTGGCAATCAACAGAGCAGAGATATTACTGCAAGTATACGCGGCGACAGTGTTAATGTTAATATTGCGTTTTTATTACTGTCAACATTCATAAAAAGTGCACTTAGAAATATTAAAACAGATTCACTACAAGACACAATGCATTGCTACACTTTTGCATAAACTTGGCAAAAGTTCGCATTAAGCCGCCACCAAACGTCATTTGTTCACTCCTTCTTGAAGAACTTTAGTCATGACAATGCAGTTACATTGATACAATGGATGTATCTTTTTAACCAGAGCGAATCGTACTGTTTGGATGAATTCAGATATTGGCAACACAATTCTGAGTTTTAATATGGAGTGATATACATGATATACAGAAGATTTGTGCCACTGAAAGATTTTTTACAATGCGCTTAGGGCCGACCTTTAAGAATGGAGACATTAAATTAAAACGCCAGAATATTGTTGGCATTTTTCTTCATTACTTGGGAAAATTTAAAATGCTGTATTTGCTGCATACGCGTTGGATAAGGATACTATGACACATGGCCACTGATTCATTTTTTGTTGACATATTGTAAGAAATTAAGAAATAACTATTTAACGACGACAATTCATACCCTTGTTGTATGACAAAGAAACATAGTGTAACTGTTTAATGAATCTAAAACCAGACCCGTAGCCAGGTTTTCGAAAAGGGGGGTGCGAATTTTCCGGCCAACAATTGTTATTGAGCAACGAAGTGGCGAAGGAGGTAGGTGCGGAGGGGAGGGGGGGGTGTTCCACGTCCTGCAATCGGGGGTTTAAGGGGTCCATCCCCTAGAAAATTTTGAAAATCAACGTAAAATCCTGCATTCTAGTGACTTTTTTTATCTGTATTTAGAGACTAAAGTTATGGAGAATTTTAATATGGAATTTCACTTTCATTGACCATACTCAATGACTGATCGACATGAATATGATATAATATAACGGTTCATGTATTCCNGCAACACAATTCTGAGTTTTAATATGGAGTGATATACATGATATACAGAAGATTTGTGCCACTGAAAGATTTTTTACAATGCGCTTAGGGCCGACCTTTAAGAATGGAGACATTAAATTAAAACGCCAGAATATTGTTGGCATTTTTCTTCATTACTTGGGAAAATTTAAAATGCTGTATTTGCTGCATACGCGTTGGATAAGGATACTATGACACATGGCCACTGATTCATTTTTTGTTGACATATTGTAAGAAATTAAGAAATAACTATTTAACGACGACAATTCATACCCTTGTTGTATGACAAAGAAACATAGTGTAACTGTTTAATGAATCTAAAACCAGACCCGTAGCCAGGTTTTCGAAAAGGGGGGTGCGAATTTTCCGGCCAACAATTGTTATTGAGCAACGAAGTGGCGAAGGAGGTAGGTGCGGAGGGGAGGGGGGGGTGTTCCACGTCCTGCAATCGGGGGTTTAAGGGGTCCATCCCCTAGAAAATTTTGAAAATCAACGTAAAATCCTGCATTCTAGTGACTTTTTTTATCTGTATTTAGAGACTAAAGTTATGGAGAATTTTAATATGGAATTTCACTTTCATTGACCATACTCAATGACTGATCGACATGAATATGATATAATATAACGGTTCATGTATTCCCCACTACCGTTTTTCAATAACGACCTTTTTCGATCAGTCCCGGAAATACATTATTTCATACGGTCAAGTGTTTAACCCGACACTAGTATGCGCGCACACACGTTGTTAACATATGCAACAACACATTTATAGAATGTTAAATAAACAATAAGAATGGTATAAAATATAATTATTTATTGGAATCATGGAATCTTGATAAAATTGGTGTATTTAACCATTCTAAAATTCTTCTATTCATAAATCAAGCAAAGTAAAAGGATTTTGTTTTCCAAACAATTATTTGTCATCTACTATGGATAGAACCAGCGGCTAGCATTGCTTTAAACGTGCTAATTGTGTATTTTACAACAACCACTGATTTACAAAACTTGGTCTTATCTAATCTGCATCAATACTAAACAGAAATTAAAGTGGTATAACTGGTTACTTTTTTTTTTAAAACTATTTTTAACAAATTAGTTATCTTTTTCTAAGCGAATTTCAGAAACATATAACAATTTAGGCTTCATAAATACCCTATAACCACAAACTACTTGCCCTATGGTCTCAAAGTTCTTTACAATGTATACCAGGACGTTGAAGAAAAAAGATTGACTTATTCGCTCATTATGCTCAAGATCCGTTACAGGTTATGAACATAAAAAGGTAACGTCCACCTGATCATATGTTATAACGTTTTAAATTTATTATAACATATAAAAATCACGCGCTATCCTGTACATGACTTCATTGAGAAATTAATTATAAGTAGTCCTGTCGGTAACCTATTGAATTCAACATTATTGTAACGCTTAAATACGAAGACTCACAGGATTCCGGGAAAAGAGAAATAATCGATTTTGCGTCGAATAAAGTTGGGTGCAACTTATAGTACAACATTTTTTTTTACTCCCCCAAAAAGTTTGGAGCGAACGCATCCATCGCACCCCCCTGGCTACGGGTATGGAAACGCATAGCTAGAACATCAATATTATCAATATGAAAATCATTTCCAAATCATAATATCATATTGACAACAATATTCCGAATGAAAGTTGACGTATTCGCACAGTCACATTGAAAAACGTTGTCACATTTATAATCGGTAGATTTCCAATTTATTGATGTTTATAATCATTTAGATAAATACATCCATGTTTTTGAGGAAAGGTGAATAGAGCTTTGTCAATTTCCGGGAAATCTAGAAAGGCAAATCAACTGTTATTGTAAGACACTGTGAAATTTCTCACATGTTTCAATATTCTATAATAATAGTTTTATTGCACTCTTAACAATCAAAGGAAAGACAAAAGACAGACACTTCTGCTTTGCACAATGTTTCCTCGCTTGATAAACATTGTGACGGGAAATTATCAATAACATATGACATGCAATTGTGAACATATTTTAATTGAACTCAAGAGGTCGACTTGGAGTTTTCTGTATGAGAATTCGTAAATGTATAAGACATAAAACCATCATTTGAAGTATTTAGTTGTATGTCAATTAGTTGAATTTGCGTTCTTGTTATTAGACAATGCAATACAATCACTGCATGGTTTAGAGAAACATGATACTTTAAAAAACGCTGGATTAATGTTTGCTTCATTATTGTGACGACATGCACTGTTTACTTATTATACAGCATTACTCTGTGCGTTGTTAGTCAATATTGAAACAAATATCAGCAGCAGTTTATAGTCATTAATTGATAAACAGTTACGCTAGAGTATTGGATATTTTGAAGCCTTTAATTATCGAGTTAGTGTCAGTCTTCATTTAAAAACTAAATATACGAGTGATGATGATAAAAGACAGTTGCTTTTTTTTAAACTGATTTTAACGTTCTATTCATAAAACAATTACAAACAATGACATCCATAACTACCGGATTGACAAAAATACTATGCAAAATAATCCACAAATAAACATCAGAGATTACACTTAATCATGAATTAAGCCATCCGGGATAATTGTTTAATACGTAGAACTTATTTTTTTTGTTAGTCAAACGATACGTTTGCAAATACGATGCTAAAAACATATGTTTAAATCATATTGAGGAGATAATTTCGGATACACAATTACAATACCCCACTTAGTGTCTTTAATAAGATGGCGTGTTCTTATTCTAAACATTAAGCATCCAAATGCCGCTGTGTTCTTTTCCAACTGTTAAAAGTCCGATTGACGTGGTCTTGATGCTATGCATCTCATTTACGTTTATATATATATATATATA
>VMBQ01004139.1:0-41995 GCA_007657795.1 Dreissena rostriformis | reverse complement strand
TCACTATTTTTTAATGGTTGAATTTGTTCTGACCCAAAACACAATTTTCGAAACAGTACTTCTATCGAAGCGAGTTATTTTATTAATATCGAAATTTACAATTATGCATTACAACCACACAATCCGAAATACGTTTTGGATTTGTTCGATAATTTGACAAATATTTAACTGTTAAATAAATTAACACGCCCGACTTGTCCATCTAAAAACCCAGAGAGTCAAAATTAGACTGGTGTGTTTTGTCACAGAAATTACGTCACACTTGATACGTCATAAATTGCGCAATCAATTGAATGAAAAATTAAAGAACGGAAAGCCGGTTTTGAGATAAATTTAAGTGCAAATTCGGCTTGTATTTTCTATACGGTATATTGATTTGAAAAGTAAACATTCATTTCATGTCTAAATCCAAAAAAGTAGTCCGTGAACGCGACAGATTTATTCAACAAGGTGGGAAAGAGATAAGTTTATACCATGGGTTGTTATACCGTCAATGTCGTGGTGATGATAGGATAAAACTCGAAACCGTATTGAAATGAATACTTCCCAAAATAATGTTTATTTAAAACTGTACATTTTGTTATTTATTGGCAATTATCTGTGCAAGCTTTTTCCATGACTGTCGTTTGCTGATCCAAATACAAGCAGACTTTAGCGGATACTTTGAGATTACTATCGGCAATTATAAAAGACCGAATGTTTTCAATCAACTAAATGTCGGTAAATCGGAGCTTTTGAAACGTAAACGAGCCTACACATCCATTATTGAAATAACATTTCTTAATGAATTGATATCGTTTGAAATCACTCATTCATGAAAGTAGAGATGCTAGCAAATGTTGCCCGTGTATAGCGTTTATACGGTTCGAATGAAGTGCAATATTAATGCACTTCAAATATGAAACAGTATTCTCTTGCATGATTATAAAACATATTGAACACAAACATGTTTCGTTTGACTTACGTTACAAACGGAATGTTGCTCTTTTCATCCCTTGTTGATTGTTTAGGTTTGGCATACATTGACATTAATTGTTGTAACATAATTAAACACACATCTGTATTAGCTACAGCGATATATACCAATCAACAAGATTCGTATGGATATATCAGACCTCCAGCTCTAAATGATACTTTGTACTTGGTAATTATTTGTGCTATGTATAAAACATAATTTTAATGATTTAGACTCCAGACTCATATACAACATCGGCAGAGAGGTTAATGAAGAATGCAATACACGGATGACTTTATTTATTACAAACACATGAAAAGGAATTGAACTTACTTCGACTGAAGAATTATATATTAAATATATCGGTCGCGGTATTGTTTTTTTATCATTGTTCACACAGTTTTCAGGTAGAGATACTAGAACGTTAGCTATTTCGTTGATTCATTTAACTATACCCAAGTGTCCTTCAGTACTGTCACCGGGGCTTAACAACTTGTATCACGTGACCGCAAAAGTCAACGTCGGTTGAAAAAACAGTGTGTGATCTTGCACATTAAGGTAAGTTTTGTTGTTTTTTTGTTATATGTTCGAAATTTCAGTTGTAAAAAGCGATAGCCTATGACACAGTATACGAAATAAACTTTAATTTGATATGCTTAGATTGCCTTTACTGTGTCCACTTTTCGAAAACACTTCGACACAAAATTCTGAATTGCAATGCAAACGCTGTTTGTGTATGTGGTTTTGATGATTTTCTTAAAAATATATTGCTTTAACGACTGAATTAGCATGATTGTACTCTTGAATTCAATATATTTAATAACATTTATGACAAAAATAGCGGTGGAAATTGAAAAATATCTTATAATTTTATTTTGTTTTGTTTTGCAAACGCAGGTTGGTGTTTGTGTGCAATTGGAAATGGCAAACTCATGTTGAGAGAACATTCAATGGATAATGAAACGCACACTATGCACATGTTTGGAAGTCTTCAAAATGATGTTTTGGTTACTAATACGAAAACATTAACTATACAAAACAATATGTGACTACGGAACTTCAATTGACGACATTGGAACAGAGCGGGAATATGCTAATCAACACATTTATCAGAAGCATGATTTCAACATAATCACTTAACTAAAAACCATTCCTCGTTGGGGTTTTTGTTGAAGTTTGCTTTTTACCAAAGAAGTATTGTAGGCGACACATCTAAACAGCAAGCAGTTAACGATTGTCCCCATTTTAGACCTTATTATACTCTTAAGCGTAGTCTCAAAGTAGATGTAGTTCGTTCTCTTTGCTGACTATAATTATAAGCATTTGATGCCAAGCTCTTCCACAACAAAGCGTCCTTTCTGTCGACTTTATACACAAGAATCCATAAATTGAACTATAGTCTAGTCACTGGGGATATTTGTGTGAATTTTTTGTCCAGAGCATTTCTTGGTCTCATTGTATAGGGAAATGATTGAAGTTCAATTTTAGTCAGGGTGGACTGTTNAAATGGAGTTATTTTTACAAATATTGTGTCACATCCAATCACATGCGTTTATTATGCCTTTCGGTGTAGTCATTAAAACGTTTAAAACAAATTTAGAAATATATTTCAACAAATAGTAATTCTTTAGTTACATAAACATGACTCGCGTGTGTGAAATTAGTGGGAAGACATTTAAATCGGTGTGAGGGTTAAAGCTTCATTATAAGCGCCAAAGAGGGACTGGACGATTCCCCTGTTGAGAAAAAAACATTTTACACAACACAGCCGTTCAACTGACACAGATGTGTATTTTTTATGTACAACGCTAGGTACTGTCGGTTTAAAAATCAAAACGCAATTCAACAAAGGTCACTGCAGTCTTAGCGAAAGAATATTTTGATAACCTAGTTATAAAGAACTATTTGAAATGTTTTGTTTAGTGTTTTCGAAATTAGCCGGCTTAAAAATAATTTCTAGTTTCGTGCATTATGCTGTGTTCATTATAGTGTATAGTTTTTAACGACAATAAAAGTCCAGATACAATTTTAATGCAAATTGTCACAGACAAAAAATGGAAATTACAAGGCATAACTCCAGTATATGTAATTGGACCCTTACAAATATGTTTTAATGCGTGTATTGGATTGTGTAATTCGTAAAAACGCGTTAACGCGCCATATCTAGCTGGAGCGCTTCTGACAACCATCATTTTGTTTAGTTCCATATTATTATGGATAATATTCTGTGTGTATTTTTTCTGTATTTAATAATAATTCAACAGTTCCATGTTATTTTTAATAAGATGCAGCATTCATGGTGTTAGCAAGTCGATCCCCTATGAAAAGGCAGACGGTCCTCAACGAAAGATGGCCTGAATCGTCACGTCCGGAGGGAGGTTGCTGCAAAGCAATGTACCTGTTCAATTTGCAATTAAACACTCCGAGAGAAAACTGACCTTCAGGCCAACCGTGACACCCACAATGGAGAGAAAAACTTTGCATGTGATATGTGTGAAAAGAGATACAGGCACCGCAGTAGTCTATCAAAGCACAAATCTGCAAAGCGCCGGGCCTAGTGATCTGTAGTATGACGATGATATAACCAATAATTATTTTTTACCCTTTTCCTGGCATATGTCTTACCAATGTGCCGTAATTATTTTCTTTATTAGTGATAATACAGACAGTAAAACAATAATATATATTATAAAGCGGGCTTTTTCATCCGAAACATTGTGTTTCAAATCGTTTATCTTGTGTTGTTTTGTTTGGTATTCCTGTTTTTTTATATGATTACTGTTGATATTTTTATAATTTTGATTTAAATTGATTATGATAATGGAAGATCTCATACGAATTAGTGTGTTCATTATTGCTCATTGTGATTAGTGTAGATCTCAATCATTAATTGTGATTTATATTGATTATCTGAGATTATTGTTGATCTTATCAAAATCATTGTAATTTGTGTTGATTATCTGTGATTGTTGTTGATCTCACCCAAAGCGTTTGAATATACATTTGTAATCTGCGATTTTTGTTTATCTAATTCGAATCAATCAATATGCTTAAACTATATTTACGGTGATTCATCTTTGTGTCATTGGAATCATTGTGCGAATTGTCAACAATAACATTAACATCTGTAATGCCTTCTCAAATTCCACCTAGACCAGTTTTATGTTTTGCGCATGAGCCAATCGTTTCTTTAAGAATTGTGGCTGTCGATCTTATAATTACGTGTCTTATTGCGAAACGGGATATTTTTTGCAGCAATAAAAAAATATCTGCAGATTTTTGGCAAACGCCACTATCTCAACCAACCTGCGTTTGTCATAATCCAGCTTTAGCAAACTGTGTTTGCACAAACAACCCGCGTTTGTATATTTTTTGAAACAGCAAGAACTGACCAAATAAAATATAAAAACGTCAACTTTTATCTCAAATACAATAAATAAACACAATTTTAGCATCGTGTGCTCTAATTTTCCAAGCAATATGATTTACTCGTGAATCGAAAGTAAAACAAATATTTAACAAACTGCGTTTGCATTGAAAATCTAAATTTTGTGTCGAAGTGCTCTTAAAAACTGCAGAGCTTCGAAACAATTGCAATGAGTCTTAATATGCGAAAAGGCATGTAGCATGTCATAGGCTTTGTTTTTTTTTTAACATATTCTCTATAAAAAGATAAACATTACCTGACGGAGCGGGATTCCTGATGCAATTCAACACTCTGCGTTGACTTTTGTGGTTACGTGGCAAAAGTTGTTCATCCCCGGTGACTGTGTATATTAAATGACTTTGCTTGAATGCCATATGTAAGTCAGGTAACAGTTTTCTTACTGTATGATTTATCAAATGTCTATGATATATTAAAATATCGTAAATTACGGAATAGACTAGTTTCAGTATTTCATTATAGCTGCGTAACAATAGCAGTATATTTAATTAGTGATGGTTATCTCAAGTCTGTACCCGCGTTTTATGCAGAAAAAAGCTACAGAACGTGTTGAAAGCAATTACATAACAAACATGACACAATTATAGCTTATCAAATCAAATCCTGGTTTCATCAGTGTAATACTGCGACACTTTCATACAAGTTCCATCGTTGCTTCATTGTTTTAACTCCTCCTCTATTATTTTTAATATTTGTGATTCCTTCAATATCAATGACAAGTACACCACACTCTTTACACGATGATAAATTAGTAATCATTTGCTTTTCAGCTTTTATGTTTGATACTTCTAAAGTCAGTGCTATCATTTAATAAGTCTCTGAACTATAATGCGGACAATCCATAATGTATCCCACTCCAAAAATATTACTTCAGTAATGTCTTTTATTGCCGACTTCAGAAAGCACTGTACTCGTTATGTCGCTGTGGTATTGACAGTTTTGCTCGGCTGATTAGCGACAGTGAGGTTGAATTACTAACAAATATCGTCAGCCAGCCAATTGCCAATCTCCAGAGCAAAGTTTTGCTGCATTACGATCTCAGAGAGATAACTAAAGCATACGCGGCGACAGTGGTAATGATTGAATGGGATGCACTATTACTTAAATGAATAATACTGCTTTTTATCTTTTAATTGATGTCAAAAGTCATACAAACAGGAAAAAGAACAGTTTTACAAGACAGAATGCCTTTCTACACTTTCGCACGGCATTGGCAATAAAAAAGCTGTGAAATCGACATAAAGATTTTCACGATATTTGGTAGTTTGAATATCGCCGCCATCAAACTGCTTTTGGTCACTCATTCTTGTAGAAATTCAATAAACGTAATGTGTTAACAACCAAAGAAAGGAATTTAACAACAACTCTTTACCAAAGCGGGTCTAAACTTTGAAACAAAACCACAACATGCATTTGAAAACATGGTATTGTCAAAGAAATACTTAAAGGTTAAAGGTAATATGGGGCAATATACACGCTATAAAGAGGACATGCGCCACGGAAGAATGTTCGTCAATTTGCCTATCACATTCATAATCGACATAAACGGATGGAAACCGTAAAATACAACACAAGGTTATTTGTTGTCACTTTTCACCATGATTTGGTAAATGTTTACTGCTTTGTTTTTCTGCTAAGAAAACATGAAATAACTACGATACGACAAATTCACACTATTTATCTATGTATGCTATACATAATTATGTTGATAAGTTATTAACGTGATTCCTCTGTTGTTAACATACTTTTATGAATTTAGAAATAACTTTAAAACGATGAGCAAATCATTAGCCTTGTTGCATGCCATTCAAAGAAATACAATTTAACTGTATGGTTTTTATACAACGCCAGGTTTTGACAACACCTAAAATCAATATTTTACCCAAAACTTCATATTAACTCAAATTTACCGAATGGAAGTTGTCGTACCCAGCAAAGTTACCGTGTAGAATGTTGTCACCCTTATGATCACTAGGAATCGATTTTATTGATCTTAATAAATATTTATATCAATATATCCATGTTTAACGTTTCAAGGAAGGTTAATAGAACATTACCGCCTTGCGGGAAATTCCAAACAACTGATCTACTTCTATTGTGAGACAAGTTGGAAGACCTGACCTGTTTCAAGATTCTTTTATAATAGACAGGAACACTACGGTCAACACTGTATATACTGATTTATAATGAATAGTGGCGACCAGAAGCTATATTTCAAAAAAGAACATCAAAGGAAACACAAAGACATACACTTATACATTGCATAATGTTTCCGTGCTTATTCTGCTGTTTTCATCGTTCGTTTCTTTAAATCATTTATAATTTACATGCATTCACTAACGTACACGCATATTTTGAAATGGTGATTCGAACATGGGTTTAATATTAATTTTCATATTTGTTTGACTGTTGAAATAAATGACAAAGCTCCGCCTTTGTCTTGTATCAAATTCAATATCCAGCTGGTTCTACCTAGTAGGATCTGTAAAGTAATTAATTTTTTTCAAGGATAACAAAATCTTCAAATAAGAATGTTAAACGTCAATCTGCTATTTTCAAAGGCAACATATCGTTTGTTTGAAATTTGCGTTTGTGATGCCTGTCAATACTTCACCATACAGACAACATCGTCAATATAGTGCTTTGTTATTAATCACATCGATTTCTCATGTTGTATAGTTGTATTTGTTTACCTAGAAGAAATCCTGCTCTGTTAGATTATGTACTAACTACATTTTGTCATGTCTGTTTGTTGACCGGCATTGACAAGGCGAAGCACAAATCGAAACCGTATCGCATTGCATACTTTACGAAAATATGTTTGTTTAAAAACTGTACCTTTTGTTATTTATTGGCGACAATATGTTCCAGATTTGTCAAGCAGTGCCGTTTGCTTGTCCAAATACAAGCACCCTTCAGCAGCTACGTTAATATTACTATCAGCAATTATAAAAAACCTGAAGTTTTTTAGCCACTGATTATCGATGAATCGGAGCTTTGAAATGTTAACAAGCCTATACATGCATTATTGAATTAATAATTACTACCGTAAGAAATCATTCATTCATGAAAGCGGAACTGCTAGAAAATGATGTTGTATTATATGTGCTATACAGTTCGAATCATTGGCAAAATTAAGGCACTCCGAATATCAAACAGTATTCTCTTCCATATACATTTTAGAAAACATATTGAAAACAAACGTGTTTCATTTGACTTACGTTACTTTTCTTATCCCATTTTTAAATTGTGGATAAATGCTCATTAATTGTTTTTAACATAGTTTAACACACATCTGTATTAGCTACATATATATTAACCAATCAAAATTATTCGTATGGATTTATCAGACCTGCATTACGAAACGACGATTTATATTTGGTAATAATCCGTCCACTGGATAATACGTGTTTGTTTAAAAAAAAGATTAAGACTACAAGCTCACATAGATCATGCGAAATGTAATTGCTTAACACTTGGCAAATAGAGTTTAATGAAGAATGCGATACATGGATTATTTATAGTATTACAAACAAATAAAATGGAAATGAACTTACGTTGACCGTAGAATAATCAAATATATATCGGTTGTGGTATTAGCTTTGATCATTGTTCACACATTTTGCATGTAGAGATCCTATAACGATAGCCATTTCATTGATCGATTTTACTATTACAAAGTTTCCTTCAGTACTGTGTATATTGAATGACTATGCTTGAATGTCGTATGTATGTCCGTTAAAAGTTTCTGACTGTATGATTTATCAAATGTCTATGATATATTGAAATATCGTAAATTACGGAATAGACTCGTTTCAGTATTTCATTATAGCTGCGTAGCAATAGCAGTATATTTAATTAGTTATTGTTATCTCAACTCTGTCCCCACGTTTTATGGGGAAAACGCTAACGAACGTGTTGAAAGCAATACCATAACAAACATGACACAATAATAGTTTATCTTATTTCAGTTTCATCGATGTTTACTGCGACTGCGAGTCCAACAAGTTCCGTCGTTGCTTCAATGTTTCAACTTTTGCTCAGTTAGTTTTTAATTATGACAAGAAAATCACATAATTTACACGATTCCTTTAATGAAACATAAATTAGTTCGTAATGATTTGCTGTTCAACTTTTATGTTAGACACTGCTAAAGTGAATTCTGATTGCTATCATGTAAACAGTCTTTAAACTATACTTCAGAAAATTCTATAATATATTCCATTCTAAAATGATCAATTCAGTCATGGCTTTTATTGCCGACTTCAGTCAGCACTGTATTCATGATGTCGCTATGGTACTGATGGTTGTGTTCGGCTGATTAGCGACATTCAGCTTGAATTGCTAACAAATATTGTCCGCCAGCCAATTGGCAATCAACAGAGCATATATATTACTGCAAGTGTACGCGGCGACAGTTGTAATGTTAATATTGCGTTTTTATTACTTTCAAAATTCATAAAAAGTGCATTTAGAAGAAATAAAACAGAATCACGACAAGACACAATGCATTGCTACACTTTTGCATAAACTTTGCAATAAAAAAACACTGACATTGATTTACGTATTTAAAAGATATGGTGAAGTTCGCATTAAGCCGCCACCAAACTTCTTTTGTTCACTCTTTCTTGAAGAACTTTAGTCATGGCAACGCGGTTACAACGATACATTGGTATTTTCTAACCAGAGCGGATTGTTCTGTTTGGATGAATTCAGGTATTGGCAACGAAATTCTTAGTTTTAATATGGAGTGATATACATGATATACAGAAGATTTGCGCCGCTAAAAGATTTTGTACAATACGCCTAGGGTCGACCTTAAAGAATGGAGACAATAAATTACAACGCCAGAATATTGTTTGGCCTTTTTTCTTCATTACTTGGGAAAATGTAAAATGCTGTGTTTGCTACATACGCGTTGGATAAGGATACTATGACACATGGCCACTATTTATACGCGAAGATTTTACCCTTAATTGAGCGAGCATTTATTAAGTTATAAACGTGATTCATTTGGTGTTGATATATTGTAAGTAATTAAGAAATAACTATATATCGACGACGATTATTACCCTTGTTGTATGACATACAAACATAGTGTAACTGTTTAATGTATCTGAAACGCATAGCTAGAACATCAATATTATAAATATGAAAATCCTTTCCAAATCATAATATCATATTGACTGCAATATTCCGAGTGAAAGTTGTCGAACCCCTGCAGTCACATTGAATAAAGTTGTCACCTTTATAATCGTAAGGTTTTCATTTTTTTTGATGTTTATACTAATTTAAATGAATTCATTCATGTTTTTGAAAAAAGGTGAATAGAGCTTTGTCGACTTCCGGGAAATTTAGAAAGGCAAATCAACTGTTATTGTAAGACACTGTGAATGAACTCACCTGTTTCAATATTATATAATAACAGTTTTATTGCACTCTTAACAATCAAAGGTAAGGCAAAGACAGACACTTCTGCTTTGCACAATGTTTCCTCGCTTGATAAACATGTGACGGGAAATTATTAATAACATATGACATGCCATTAGATAAAAACAACACATCTTTTTATGTGTCCCTAAAACCAAACTTTATTCAATCCTTTTGTCGCTTATAAAAAGTATGTTTGTTCTTGTTATATAGAACTAATTAATTTCCTATGTGTACATATTTGTAATTAAACTGAAGAGGTCGACTTGGAGTTTTCTGACTGAGAATTCGTAAATGTATAAGACATAAAACCATCATTTGAAGTATTTCGTTGTATGTCAATTAGTTGAATTTGCGTTCTTGTTAGACAATGCAATACAATCACTGCATAGTTTAGAGAAACATGATACTTTAAACAATGCTGGATTAATGTTAGCTTCATTATTGTGACAATAAGCACTGTTTACTTATTATACAGCATTACTCCGTGCGTTGCCAGTCAATATTGAAACAAATATTAGTAGCAGTTTAAAGTAAATAATTGATAAACAGTTACGCAAGAGTAATGGATATTTTGAAGCCTTTAATTATCGAGTTAGTGTCAGTCTTCATTTAAAAACTAAATATACGAGTGATGATAATAAAAGTCAGTTGCTTTTTTGTTCAAAACTGATTTTAACGTTCTATTCATTAAACAATTACAAACAATGACACCCATAACTACCGGATTGACAAAAATACTATGCAAAATAATCCACAAAGAAACATCAGAGATTACACTTAATCATAAATTAAGCCATCCGGGATAATGGTTTAATATGGAGAACTTAATTGTATTGTAAGTCAAACGATATGTTTGCAAATACGATGCTAAACACATGTGTTTAAATCACATTGCGGAGATAATTTCGGATACACAATTACAATATCCCACTTAGTTTCCTTAAAAAGATGGCGTGTTCTTAGTCTAAAAATTAAGCATCCAAATGCCGCTGTTTTCTTTTTCGAACCGTTAACAGTCCGATTGACGTGGTTTTGCTGTTAAGCATCTCATTTACGTTCTTATATATATATTTTTATAACGATATGTCTATGTATATTGTTAAAAGTGATTGTTAATACGGCATTGACACTGTACAGAAATTATAGTAAAACTGTGTGCCGGTGATACTTTGAAAGACCCGACACTGATTCAATATTCCATAAGTATTTAAAGTAGCAATTCAGCCATAACTACATTCATAACACCTTTCTAAATCAAGTATCGACCACAAGAAGTAGCCCAATAACTTATTACCTTGAAAATGAGTCAATAATTACCCGTTATATCGTCTGTCCACGCTGAATTTAAGCGCCGGATTCACTAATATATTGAAACAGTATCACATTATATGGAATCCGTATCGCCGTCTTGAAAGTAACGTGAATTCGTTTTCATCTTTCGTTTCTTTGCATTATTTATAATTTATTTCCATAGCTCCGTCTTTTTAGTATCAAATTCAATATCCAGCTGGTTCTACGTTGCAGGAAATGTAAAGTACATCCTCTATTCAAGCAAAACAAAATCGTCTTATAAGAATGTGAAACGTCAGTCTGATATTTTCAAGGCTAAATATCGTTTGTTGTAAAGTTGCGTTTGTTATGTCTATACACATCTCACCATACATGCAACTTCATCAATATTCCGCTTGATTATTAATTGTATTGGTCTCTCATGTTGTACAGTTTTATATGGTTACCTAGAATAAATCTTTCTATGTTANATAAAAAAAAAAAAAAAAAAAAAAAAAAATAACTGAATCTAACATTGCGTAGTAATATTAATTATGCTCTTTCCCGTTTACGGAACTCGAAATAGTCCTTAAGAATTCCACGCAAAAGAAGAGTAACAAGACAAAATATCGCTATATGCCTCGATTCAAATTTAATCAGCATTCCAAATGTTACACACTCAAGTAGAACACAAACGCTTTTGTTCAAATTAAAATAAACATACGAATGGCTGTCACTTTGAACTTACGTCAGGCATGATTCAGCATTTATCCCAGCCGATAATGTAAATTTTAGTCTATAATCAACTCTTCTTTTTACACACTTTTTACTAACTGGCATAACACAGTCAAACATCTACTGCTTTTGTTCTACTCACTAAAGTTGTGTTATTACCATGTTAATTTTCGGCAGTTTTGTTTGCTTTTATGGCGAGTTAAAACTTCTGCACACAAAACTAAATTGATTTCTCCATCGCCATTTGGTATATAAACACGCTTACGTCAATGACAACTTTAATCCAATCCTAATAAAAATACACAATTTTCGAAATCGTACTTCTATCGAAGCGAGTTATTATATTAATATCGAAATTTACAATTATGCATTACAACCACACAATCCGAAATACGTTTTTGATTCGTTCGATGCTTTAACAAATATTTAACTGTTACATAAATTAACACGTCCGACTTTTCCATCTAAAATCCAGAGAGTCAAAATGAAACTGGTGTGTTTTGTCACAGAAATTACATCACACTAGCACGTCATAAATTGCGCATATCAATTGAATGAAAAATAAAAGTACGGAAAGCCGGTTTTGAGATAAATTTAAGTGGAAATTCGGCTTTTATTTATAAACGGTATATTGATTTGAAAAGTAAACATTCATTTCATTTATAAATCCAAAAAAAGTAGTCCGTGCACTCGACAGGTTTATTCAACAAGGTGGGAAAGAGATAAGTTTATACCATGGAGTGTTATACCGTCAACGTTGCGGTGAAGATGGGATAAAACTCGAAACCGTATTGAATTGCATACTTCACAAAAATACGTTTGTTTAAAAACTGTACTTTTTGTTATTTATTGGCAATTATCTGTGGTAGCTTTTTCATGACTGTCGTTTGCTGATCCAAATACAAGCAGACTTCAGCGGATACTCTGGGATTACTATCGGCAATTATAACAGACCGAATGTTTTCAATAAATTGAGTATCGGTAAATCGGAGCTTTGAAACGTAAACGAGCCTTCACATGCATTATTTAAATAACATTACTTTATGAATTGATATCGATTGAAATCACTCATTCATGAAAGCAGAGATGCTAGCAAATGTTGCCCGTGGATAGCGTTTATACGGTTCGAATGAAGTGCAATATTAATGCACTTCAAATATAAAACCGTATTCTCTTGATAAGAAAACATATTGAACACAAACGTGTTTCGTTTGACTTACATTACAAACGGAATGGTGCTCTTTTCATCCCATGTTGATTGTTTTAGTTTGGGATACATTGACATTAATTGTTGTAACATAATTAAACACACATCTGTATTAGCTTCAGCGATATTTACCAATGAACAAGATTTGTATGGTATTTGTAATGAATTAGTCTCCAGACTCACAAACAACATCGGCAGACAGAGGTCAATGAAGAATGCGATACATGGATTTTTTTTATTTATTACAAACACATGAAAAGGAATTGAACTTAAGTTGACTGAAGAATAATCCAATATATCGGTCCGGTATTGTTTTTGATCATTGTTCACACAGTTTTCAGGTAGAGATACTAGAACGGTAGCTATTTCGTTGATTCATTTAACTAAACCCAAGAGTCCTTCAGTACTGTGTATATAAAATGACTATGCTTGAATGTCGTATGTATGTCAGGTAACAGTTTTCTAACTGTATGATTTATCAAATGTCTATGATATATTGAAATATCGTAAATCACGGAATAGACTCGTTTCAGTAGTTCATTATAGCTGCGTAGTAATAGCAGTTTATTTCATAAGTGGTGGTTATCGCAAGTCTGTCCCCACGTTTTATGGAGAAAAAAAGCTACAGAATAATGTGAAAGCAAAAACATAACAAACATGACACAATTATAGGTGATCAAATCCTGGTTTCATACAAGTTTCATCGTTGCTTTATTGTTTTAACTCTTCCTCTGTTATTTTTAATATTTGTGATTCCTTCAACGTCAATGAAAAGTACACCACACTCTTTACAAGATGATAAATTAGTAATCATTTGCTTTTCAGCTTTTATGTTAGATACTTCTAAAGTCAATCCTGATTGCTATCATTTAATAAGTCTCCGAACTATAATGCGGACGATCCATAATGTATTACACTCCAAAACTATTAGTTTGAATGTAATATGGGGTTATATACACGCTATAAAGAGGGCATGCGCCGCGGAAGAATGTTCGTCAATTCGCCTATCATATTCATAATCGACCTAAACAGATAGAGACCGTAAAATACAACACCAGGTTATTTGTTGTCATTTTAACCATGAGCCTTGTTGCATGACATTCAAAAATACAATTTAACTGTTGGGTGTATATATAGCAAGGTTTTGAGAACACATAATTCAATATTTTACGCAAAACTGCATATTAACTAAATTGTATCGAATGAGGGTTGACGAACCCAGCAAAGTTACCGTGTAGAATGTTGCCACCCTTATGCGGTACGTGTCGTCCATTATAAGCATGTGTGGACTACACTGGCTAATCTGGGACGACACTCAACGCAAATGCATTACCCTTATTTTAACAGAGCGCAGCTTAAAGGGTTTTAAACGATAAAGACTCCAGCCCACAAACATCATCGGCGAAATGTAATTGCTTCGGAAACTTGTCATGTGGCAGATAGAGTTTAATGATGAATGCGATATATTATTTTAAGAATAACGAACACATGAAAATGAAATAAACTTACGTTGATCGAATAATAATCCAATCTCTCGGTCGTGGTATTATATTTAATCATCATCCACATCATATTCATGTAGAGAAACTATAACGCTAGCCATTTCATTGGTCTTTTTTACTATACCCAGGTTTCCTCCAGTTCTGTATATATGAAATGACTATGCTTGAATGCCGTATGTACGTCAGATAACTGTTTTCAGTGAGTTTTATTTATCAAATTATGATATATTGAACTATTAGAAATCACTAATTAGTTTAGTTTCAATATTTCATTCTAGCTGCGAAACAATATTTGTATAGTTCCTAAGTGACGGTAAACTCCAGGCATGTCTCAACGTTGTAACGAGAAAACAATACAGAACTTGTTGAAAGCAATACCAGAACAAACATAAGGCAATAATAGATTATCGAATCCCATTTTCATCAGTAAATACTGCGATTCTTTCATACGAGTTCGAACAAGTTTCATCTTTGCTGAATTGTTTGAACTCTTTCAAAGATATGATTAATATTTGTGATTCCCGCAATTTAAATTACACGAAAAGCACTCACTTAACAAGGTGTATTCAATTATAAATACATTAATTGGTATGTTTGTGTTTTTCATCTTTTATGTTAGACACAACTTAAGTCATTCCAGACAACAATCACGTTATATGTCATACATAAAGAATCTGACATGAGTTGTCATATCATACCATATTTTATTAAACGAGTTCAGGAATTTTGTTTGTAAACGAGCCTATGGCGAGCTTACTAACGAATTTCCTGGACGAGTTTAATAAAATATGGTATGATATGACAACGAGTGTCAGATCTTTTTTATCACATGCTTTATTAGAGAGAAATTTACGAGTTCACTACTTCTTAACAAATATTTTGACCCTGATATTTTGACAACCGAATTGCCTACCTCTGGAATGTCAATGTTGCCCGCTTGAAATAGTTCCGAAAAGAATATCAAAAATGCCAACCATATCGCATGTTTTATTCATCATTTGATTACTTTTTTATATCAATGCAGGAAATAGATACGCATCGAAGTTTATTTAAAATAACGAGCATAAATAGATAAAACATTAAAAACAACCACAAGCTTTAAACTTCGTCATTCCTATGGCGTCATAGTCAAGAGTACAACGATTTCGCGAATGTAGGTCACTTAAGTCAATCGAAGTTTTGAATATAACACAAGGATTAAAATGTCAGTCGCTATCGCTTTCTACAATTATTCTGCGGCGTTTTTGTGGTGTGTCCTGCCTCTCACAACTTGGAAATGGCGATGGACATTGGTTGCTCGGAGCAGAATTGATGTTGATGCTAAAAGTTCCTCCGGAAATGCTTCCAGCGAACATGTTATTCAAACCATGAAACGTGTACTGAGAAGCATGTGCTGCGGAATTCATTGTGTTTTTTGTGACTGACATCTGGTTCAACTGATAAGGAAACGGCATTTGCTGGAGACTACTGGTGTTCGCCAAGATATTGGAGATGCTTTTGTGTTGATGTTCACTGATGTGGCTGTAGTTATTGATGGAATGCAAGTTTTGATGACCAGTGATCTGCATGATGTGGTTTGGCGGAACGTTGTTCTCAGAAAGCTTCTGGACAAGATGCTTTCTGGCACTATGGTTCGTCAGACGTTTGTCTTCAGGGAGACCCGCTGCTTTCGCCATTTTCTTCATTATCGACGTAAGTTTATTTTGTCCGATAGGTTGACGTTTAAACCATTGATCACAAGGTTTCATGGTTGACTGCATCGTGTGGGTTGCAATATAAAATGGGTCAGATGGTTTACAATAATCAGCTGGTCTTCTACATGCATACTCCTTGTAAATTGCAACAGGACATTTTTCGCCCACAATTTCATTTGCCCACAGTTTCGGTTAAACATCCCGTACATCCCTTGGATTACCCCCTTGCCTAGTTTTAGACTGCCTTTCTTCAAATTCTACATATTCCTTGTCTTCATCATCTGTACAAAGCCTCAGATCGCCCCAACACATACTTCTGTGCTCATCGCTGCCCCGTAAGCAAAAATGTATTGTGTTAAAGAACCACAAGGAGTTAATAATGCTCTCCGGGATGGAAATTCCTAGTTGGTTAGTGTTCCATAGCTTATCAATTTCATTATCAGTGATTGAATCTGCTCGCTGGGGCTTATTTCATAGACCCTCACGTTTCAGTTGTTTTTATTTGGCCTGAAACACATCCTTTAATTTCACAAATTCCGTACCATGAATGAGAGAATATTTGTAGTTCTGATCCCGGAAATATGGTTCAAAACTGCCAAGGAATCCGCGGAGTGTTGTTGGTTCGTAGTTGGAACCGTCTGGTTTTTTCACACTTAGAAAAAATTTGCGTAATACTTCGCATAACTCATTTGGTGGCATTTTGGATATATCGTGCGTGATATTTTTTTCTGTTTGTAGAAAGTCAGAAAGTAGTTTCATGTCATAAAACGTTTTGGAATGGGTATTTTTGTTCTTTTGCTTGACTATAAAATCATTAACATCATCGTCGGTGACTGTTGCAAACCTGTTTGAGCTGCTAGCGTTCGTTTTTTTAGTAATCAAACTCAGCCTGGATACGGGTAGATCAGCCTCGTAATTGCTGCCATCGATCGAAACTGTGTACATAACGTCTTGTTCTACGTTTTTTTTTTGCGATTACAATGCCTTTACCACTGCCGTCGATTTTGACAGATGCGCCTAACGGTATCGCTAAGATTTTCGACGCCATATTGTTGACAAACAATGCGGAGGAATACATGACATGTAAATTTGTAATCCGGCTAGCCAATAGAATTGATCGAAGGTTGTATTACACGTGTTAAAGATAAAAATATATGAAATGGTTATATTACATGGGAAACAAGGTATAGCATGTGATAAATTATAATCCACACAATCAATAATGTATCAATAATGTATTCCATTCCAAAATTATTAATTTAGTAATGTCTGTTATTGCCAACTTAAGTCAGCAGTGAACTCATTATGTCTCTATGATGATGAAGGGTTTTGCTAATCTGATAAGCGACAGTCATATTGAATTATTAATAAATATTGTTCGCCAGCCAATTTCCAATTGCCAATCTCAAGAGCAGAGTTTTGCTGAATACCAATCTCAGAGAGATTACTGGCAGCATATGAGAGTGTTAATGATTAAATGGGATGTAATTTTTAATTAAATGAAAAAAGGACTGCCAAAAAACTGCTTTGGATGTTTTAATTCATTTCAAAAGTAATAAAAAGTGCAACAGAAACATAAAAAGAGTTCTTCACGACACAATGCCTTGCTTCACGAGTGCATGGCATTGGAAATTGAAAAACGTTGATATCGATATACATATTTTAAGCATATTGTGTAGTCCGAATAAAGCCTCCATCAAACTGCTTTTGATCACTCATTCTTGTAGAAATTTAGTAAAGGAGTTGCGGTAACAACCAGAAGAGTGAATTGTATAACAATAGTTTTCCAGAGCGGGTTAAATATTGCAATGCATTCATTATTTAACACGTTATTGTCAACGAAATACTTAGTTTTAAGGGGTTTTGGGGTTAAATATGAAGAGGTCGTGCGAATTGAGACTGTAAAATACAATACCAGAATATGTGTTGGCCATGTTTCTTTATGATTCTTCAAATATTAAATGCTTTCTTTTTCTTGTAAATATACATGTAATAAGAGCACTAGATTACATTCCCACCATATATATTCTAAAAACAATTATGTTTAAAAAAAAAATTAACTATACAACGAAGAAAGTTATTATTCATGTTGCATGAAATGCAAACATGCAATGTCATTGTTGGATGAATATGCATCTCAAGATGTGATCAACAACTTTATAAATATTTTAATCATGCCCTTATTATATTAACACCATTCTTCCGATTGAACGTTGACGTACCAAACGAAGTAGCCGTGTAGAACGTTGTCACCCTTATGATCGCTAGGAATCCATTTGATTGATGTTAATACTTATTTATAGCAATATTTAAATGTTTTGCGTTTCAGGGAATGTGAATAGAGAATTAGTACCTTGCTTGGAAATCCTGAACGGCAAATCTACTACTATTGTGAGATAGTTTAAAAGACCTGACCTGTTTCAAGATTCTGTTTTAATAGACAGTTACAATACGGTCAACACCTTGTATAATATTCATCAATATGGAATATTGACGACCAGTAGCAATATTTAAATCTAGACAATCGAAGGTAATACAAAAACCGATACTAATATATTGCATAATGTTTCCGTGCGTGATAAACATGTGACTGGAATGATCAATAAAATATGACATGCCATTAAATAAAAATTAAAAACTCGAGTTTTACGTCTCTTTAACCGAACATTGCAATTCTCGCTGATAAAAGTTGTTATGTTCTATTTACATAGTGATAATTAGAAAGCTTTGTTTAACATTTTTGTTTTAAACTAAAACTGTTGACTTGCAGTTTTCTGCCTGAGAAGTCTAGTATGTATAAGGAATTAAAGCACCACTAGCACATTAATTGTGTTGTATTGTAATATGTTTTATTTGCGAACTTGGTGAAAATACAATGCAATCACTGCACATTTAAGAGAACAATGACACTTTAAAAAATGCTAGATTACTTTTGGCTTCATTAATGTATTTGCGAGCACTGTTAAAATATTGTACTGCATGACTACGTCCGTTGCTAGCCAATTTTCAAACACATATTAACAGAAGACAGTTTGTAATGTTTAAACAACAACGCTCTAGTATAAGCCTTTGATTATCGATTTAATCTACGATATAAAACTACATGTACGATGGATGATATTTAAATGTATAGAATAGTTTTCAAAATTGATTTTTACGTACGATTTATTTACAACTTTCGTCCAGTGTTGATATCTGCTTGATATAACGCTGTCTGCTATTTTTTTATATCACGTCAATAGTCCTATTGTTTGTGAACTAAAATCTTATTAAACAAAACAAACATATTGATAACAATTTGTAATATATTTTAGACACAAAAAGCAACCAAAAGGAACACAAAAAAAACATATTCTTTAAATATTAAACGCAAGGGCTCATTATTAACATGTCACACATAATATTGATTTCCCGCTAAAAATGAAACATCGTAGCGATTATATGTCCTTATTTCTTTCATAAAGGGAAAAAAACGGTTTGATAAACAGAACATAAAACAGGTTACTGCCAGCCTCGCCGTTCTTGAATTCTTACCCTCACCTTATATACACCTTACACACTGGCAGGGAATTTACCTGTTATTCTTAATATATATGGGAAACACGCGTGCAGTTTGTTTTTGAAAATATAAATTTACGTAGTTTACATCTATTTATGTTAGCTCGATTGCATCGAAAGCCTTAGGCTTATTTGAAATGCTCTCGAGTCCGTTCCCTCGGAATAGAACCAGTACTTGTTGTCTATGGGGGAGATCTTAAGAAACGCTAACACAGTGGGGATCGAACCCATGACCTCCCGCTCGCAAGGCGGACAACATATTCTTACGCCACGGCGACCTCATTTATTTAAATGATGATTTCGATATACAATAGCAAAACAAGATTGCTATTTTTCCCCAATGCACAGATAAAGTTAAAGATCGTACTTACTTTTTGTCTGCTCCAAAACTACTGACGCAGATTTAATTAATTTAATACAGCTCTGTTATAATAAATGAACGATAAGCATAACCATGCCCTAAGTGTTTAACATATGTCCAAAATCAAGTACAGTTTAATGGCAAACTTGTGACGCGCTTCGATGAGATAGTCCATAAGTAAACAGTTATACATGTGCAACCCAACATGGTTGACATTGATTTAATATTTCATAACTTCTACTACTACCACTACTACCACTTATACTAACTACGATTACCACTACTACTTCAACTACTACTACAACTACTACTACTACTACTACTACTACTACTACTACTACTACTACTACTACTACTACTACTACTACTACTACTACTACAACTACTAGTACTACTACTACTACTACTACTTCTTCTTCTACTACTTCTACTACTACTACTACTACTACATCTTGCTGCAGCTTCTGGAGTTTCACTTCTTTATATTGCTCATATTGACACAATTATGAAATGTTTAAATTAGCATGTTTTCACATGATCTTGTGAGCTTGTATTTCTTCACAGAGTACCGAGTAATATCGGCTTTTAATTTTAAATCCGTTATCGGGATTCTCCATGTGTGGATATTGAATCAACATGTTATTGCTTCTGTTGGAGTTAGCGGTTATTGAGAATACATTGACTGATGTTTTTGTTGTATTGACAAACTTGTTTACCTTTAAACTATGTTTTTAGTCTTTCTTTAACAAGGATATCATGTATACTTCTGTTGTCTTTGTCGTCAAGGCGATGCAAGAAACTTACTAACAAGATTTACCGAATACAACTGAGAGCAATAAGCGGTGTTACCTGCATTACATCGTAACAATGGCTGCCATGATATAAACGATATAACGGGGAAAAGTTGCATGTTTTTTCTAACATTTTCGAAGAAAATAGGAGAGGTAGGTTGGCAACTCGTTTTTTCGTGAGGCTTTTTTTACAAAACAGCACGAGTTTGTTGACATTTTAATGATATGATATGACAGACATTTACCAAATATAATAATTCCTACTTAACCTTGTTTCTTTAAATGGTTTTATTACTTTAAAAAACAATTTAGCGAATATGATCGAAGGAAACAAAAATTTCATCGCTTTGCGAAATAAAAGCCTATGGTCAGTACAATACAATAAGTTCGTTTTGGTAAGTGGAAACAAACTAAAATTTTATATTTCCGTCTGTCCGAATTCTAATGTTGATTGAATTTTATTTGTATGGGTCTGAGAAAAATGACCCCGATAATCGGTTACGTCCTACTTGATTTCAGTCTGACATTCAGTCAGTCCTTTCGTCAAGCCCACTGTGTTTCCGCGCGAGATATACTACTGATCTGAATTTAATAAAGTTTGATATGCAGTTTCGCAATGTGATGGATTTGTACATCCTTTTCGTGTAATTTCCTTTCAATGACTCCTTTTCAGGGAGTTATTGCCCTTTGAATAATAATTTCTTTCCGCTTTGGATCTCGGTCACTTATGATCAGAAGTTTGTGAAAATATATATGCAGCATCTGTTATGGTTGTGTATACATGTGCATATTTTCAGTTTATCCCGCACTAATTATTTTGTCAGGAATGTATTGCTCTTTTAATAATGCTTTGGTATTTTTTATGCATTTTACATTTCTATGTCGATTTCAGAAACTATATATACGAATCTGATTACATGTCATATACAGGTTTCACAGGTACAAATTGTCGTGTCGTTCCGCTCCAGTGGGTTTACAGAGACTACTTGCCCCTTTAAAAGAATACGTTCCCAAACAATAAACATTGTTCGTAAACCACTGCTAAGAACCGACCGCGGTTAGTATTTTTGTTACGAAGACACTAAGTATATGCATGTCCTTTGCATCAAACACTTTTCTTTTGAATAAAAAACATAATTTTCTTGAACATTAAATATCATAATTTTCTTATATATGTTGCAAGATAGTTGGTTAGACTGACATGCGGCATCAAATGATATAAAAGGGGGAGCATCTTGAGAAATACCTATACTAATGTACATGTATCTAAGTTATCTCTCTTTGATTTCAACATGTTTCATTGTGATCCGGTTAGATCATTTGTACGTGCAAACAACAGCTTTATTATATTTCGCATTTATTCTTGTGGACTTTCGAATATCGTGTTTTGGAGACAGGATGCTGCATTTATTTTTAGTTGAACTTATGCAATTAGATTTTAGTGATTGTCCAATTGATTTAATATTGCAACGGTTACAGTATAATTAACAAATTTGAATTAGTCTTTATAAATCAAAGACTGCGGCAATCGCCGACTACGGTTTTATTGTCATACTAATCGCCAGTATAATCAAATTTTGCCAATATGAAAACAAATGTACCCAAATACCCAATTTTTCATGATCGGAATTATGATCCCTTTTTAGCGTGTGTTAATTCAGTCGCTATTTCGATGGATGAAAAACTGCACGTAAGTAACATGTTCACATGTAATACCTTCGACCGAGACATATGCACACATGTCTTCATTAAATTAAAAATAACCAAACGAAAATAAAAGTAAGATTTCAAACGAAATGATTCTGTTTAATACAATAAAACAACTTAAATTAATGTGAACCAAAAACATGTGTTATACAATGCAATGCATTAATACAAACCTTATCGTGAACGTGCCGTATTATCAATGATTGTTTGTTTTTTTCCATTTTCAGTGTGAAGAACATGATTGGCTTACAACGGGGAATGTGTAAAGAGTGCATTTTTTCATAAGTATGTTAGTGATTATAATGGGACTGAGCTGTAAGGAGTACATTTTCACATATTAATAATCCACTGAAGGCGTTGAAAAGTCGGCCAGTTGGATGCCTGGTTAGAATGTTTATGAACAAGATTGATGTTCCTCCATATTAAACGTAAATCTATATGACTATGATGACAGAAAACTACTTTGAATAGATTTACACAGGTATTTGCAATTTTGGAACCTATTTTTATTGCACATAGAAATCAGCAGTCCAGAAAACAAAATACAGACACCACAGAAACAAAAAGAAGACAGATTGAGTGAGTGAAAACATCAAGTGTTATCTCCAATCCTAGTCCATGCTATATTTGTGTTTGTGAGTGAGTCTACATTTTTCATTGAAATAATGAGGACAATTTTAATCGATATTGAATTTTAAACTGATCGATGCTTTTTGTACGGACACATTTTTACTTTATCGTTGTTTATCTGTCAATAAACATCGATTAGGTGTTCTAATGTGAAATAATTAAAATACGAGGCCGTAAACCCGATGTATGTAATAGACACCTCGCAGGACGGATGGCAAAAAGTATGTTATTGGCCTACTTTGCCGCTACATTTGTAACTGTCCGGGACTTCTTACGAGTAATTTTAAAATCCTTTTATCCGCCCGTGGACATGAGTATGATGTTTGGAGAATTGTAAAACAAATTAACAATAAATAATATCATTGTCCATACAAATAAAACGAAATTCAGAAAGGTATATAAACTTCTAATTTCTGACAAAAACTGGACTAAATCTTTATGTTGAAAAACATAATTCTTCCCTTTAAACATTATAGTATAACTTTGCTAAAATGAAACATTTTTAAACGTATTTATCATATGCTACAGAGAACTAAGGGTAGCTTTCATTTGTAAGTTAATTAATTGCAACGCATTTGATCTCCAAATATTGCTTAATGATCTAAAATCAACGATATATTATTTACTAATTTTGTTCATTATCAATTTGATACACGATGATTTGCGTATACCACCATATCAGGATATTTTATTTAAAGCCCAACACAGTACGTAATTAAACTGAGCAATTGTTAACTTATTTGGGAATTCAAAATAAGTTGCCGAATACATTAACGATAAATGCTACATCCACTTTTTAAAACAATACCTTATAATATCGTTGCGTTTGTTATTAAATGAAATACATGTTCTGATCAGAAGTTTGGTCGAAAGGAATAAAAAAGACACAACAACAATCATGCAACATGATGCCAAAACATTTCGCCATATATAGACAACATGTATTTCTTAAAATTGTAAATGTAGAGTAGAAAGTTACGTCCAATTAATCAGTATTCTCTTCTATATAAACAGTGACAAGATTTGCGTGTCTCATCAAATTCATGTGTCGAAACAGTTCAACGATGTCTCTAAAAAAGAATCCGCAAACAATAATAATTTAAGTGTTTAATGATAATTCTAACTATTTCGGAGCCATTTGACATGTAATGTGTTGCATACATTTATTTTTACCGTTGTCATTCGTTTAATGTTCGGATATAATCTTGAAGGAGTATATCCCATCAATTAAAGTTCCATAATCAGATTCTCAAAAGCTGTCACCATGGCTTAACAACGTGCGACATGCGAATATTATTTATAATCGTATAGGTCAATATTATTATATTTAGTTTTCGTGCAGTATTGATTATTGCTTCGAGTCATTATTTGAGGTTTGTTAGAAAAACTAGGCATATATGCAATACTCAAATGCTCTTTTCAGCGTTTGCATGTGTGCACGTGAATTTCTGAGCCATTAGAGACCTATACGGCCTTGATTGAGGTGCTTCTCGCAATGCCATTCGTTGAAAGTCTCAGCGTGAATATTTGCACAATTAGACTTGCACGTGCGCACGTGGACTTTTATTTTTACTTTTGGCAGTCGTCTACAGTATTTTAGTTGGTCATTCAGCATATGTACTGTTATTAATGAATGATCACATATTGTAATGTACTCTCTTTCTTTCCAGGTATAGGCCGATGTTAGTTTTTGTTTTGATATACTTGCTGACTTGTGTTTCCATGATAATGTTTAAAACATGTATTGACCAGTGTCAGCCATTACTTTGAAACATGTATATTTTACATAGAATATAATTGTACTTGATTTCAGTCCATCCATATCTTTATCAATATTCAAATTCATATTACCTATTTAATTCGTTTAAAAGTGAATTTTTTGTCAAATATTTAGTTATCTCTAGCAATACTAAATATAGTGCAATTAATTGTAACACGTTAAACATGTATTGTTTAATCAAAATTATAATAATTGCTTTGATTAGTCATAAACAAACCGATATTTTGGACAGTTTTCTAAATCAAGAATCTTATTTTGCTTGTTTAAAATTAATATATACCGTATTTTTAGTTTGAATCGATGACATTTTAAAAATTTCGTCCTTAAGCCACACTGTGAACTAGTCCCTTTAAAAGAAGAACATTTATTAAAATATATTTTCTCCGTTTTGTTTGTAGAATACAAAATGTAGTTGATTATGCTATTGTTGTATTATTTAGCAAAAATTGGATGAACATATGTACACAATTAATTTTTTTATTGTAAATGATATGTTATTATATAATTTGACTTTAATTTCAAATATTCTGTCGCGTTGACCTCGTATCAATATACACCTATATATACATTTGATACTTATTGATGATGTTGTGAAAGGTATGAATTGAATGTATGTTCTGTTCTGTTTTACTTAATATCGAAAACATGAACATTTAAATTAGGGTAAAACGGTCATTCGAGTCTTATTTATTTACTTGATATATTCTTTGTAGAATACAAGTTATATCATGGTTCATCTCGTACAAGGACATTTGACTTGATAAGGGAGGTAAATTAGTTCTGCGACTCTTAAATGAGTTTTCACTTATCTCGCATTTTAAATTTTATGTTTAAATTATCCAAAAGCACATATTTCGTAACCAACTTCTGCTTAATCATTACCACATCTACAATCAAACCACACAGTTTTAAATTGTTAGACATGAACTTATCTGTTATGGTGCATTGTTTACAGATAACGACTAATTGTGGTACATGGCATGTTGAAATAATCAAATTTTAATTTGGCGATGAAACACGTTTGAAACATCTCTCGAAGCATTCAAGTACGGTTGGTTGTTTTTTAACTACAAATCAATGACATTGACCATGATGACTTTTTCATGGTCCGCATGACTATTTGTCCAACTAGACGCGATTCGCAAGCATTCAGCAAGAAAACAAGTCACGTTTGTCATGATTTCGATAGCTGCGAATTGGTTAAAGTATTTTCTTGATTTATTTAGTATCTACGAACAAATGATCTCTTTTAAAGCGTTACACAAGACACATTGGGTTTGGCGGGCGACACATAATTTATTTTACATAAAAGGGGAGTGGTCCAACAATTAGCCATGAGGGAAAGCTTTCGTTCGCTTTTGCTATTTTTCGCCGGTTGTCAGTTAACCAACTCACACTTTTCATGGGTAAGGTGGCTAACCAGTTCTAATTTTAAATACTTATGCAAGTAACTGTCAACTGCACTCTTGAGTACGAAGTGTGTGGATAATGGCCATAGTAAGGATTTCCCGACCAATCCCCACACTAGTTATATGACGAACCGAGGATTAAGCCCAGGTTACGTAAAGCTTTTGTTTCACACAATTGTGCAAGTGCTGCTTAAAGACGCAAGATGAAAATCTGAACCAGGGGAAATATCAAAAACATTGCTATAACTAAAGAATGTCTCAGTCAAACACTTGTAATAAGGTATTAAATGAAAGTCTTATTTTTGCCATTGAGTAGCCAAACAACACGGAACAGGGCAATTGCCCTGTTATCTTGCTCTTTTGTGGATTAGGTATGTATATACACCATAGGAAAAATCCAGAAAAATTATCATGAGAGAAAAGTGTTCCATCAATAATATGTACAACGCTAATTTTTCTAACACGTAATTAACACTTACCTAGTAAAGTAATATTCTATAGCTATGTTTCTACCATATAGATTTCCTCGCTAGTTACGCAATTGTAATGTAAATCTAGATATACATCATACATATATTATTGATATTTTATTGAATATAATTTAACCCATTGTGTTGCTGCATTATTGCTAGCTTATTTTGCCGTATTTATTAATGAATTATCGAGATGTCTCTTGCAAATTTGTTTTCGGATGAATGTACTTACATATACAACGGTACCTTGCAGACCTTCGCATGGTATCATGTGCTGAACCATGTTGATGTTTAAAATAAGTTTATATAAAACAAAATAGTTTATGATTTAAAGATATGTTTATTTACGAGTGGAAAATATTTCTTAAAACACATCACACGAAATATCAAGGTAAACTGCTTTCTTTGTTTGTACCAAGCTAGTCGTATTGCGCTTCAGGCTAGGCATTTGCCTCCTATTCGGCAGGTGTATGCCGTTTTGAACTCGAGTCTCACTTCGTCGTGAATTTCAATTTCTATGTCCTTCCCGGTTTGCATTTTTATTGGTAAATACAAAAAACTACCAAATTGCAAAAACATAGTTTATATTAACAAAGAGTTAATATGGTCTTACCATCAATATGTTTCAGCATAGTATCACACATTTGAAAACGATCATCGCAAGATACATTCAAATTGCGAAACAGAACCTGATTGTGATTTCATCGTAATAAAAATCAACATCATAAACAACATAACAACACAACGGCAACAGGTTTATCTTATACATTCAAATTGGTATATATGTACAGTTTTTTTTCAAATCAAGTGTCCAACAATACTTTGTGAACTTGTTAAAACCTTTACTATTCGTTTACAAAGAAATCATTATGACAATATCAACACTTAAAAAAAACCCATAGAATTCATGGTCATTTAGGTATACTTAGTTCTGGTGTAAAATAATTGTCTTCAAAACATCACTGAGTTTTGGTGAAATTATATTTTCGTAATTTCGAAATAGAGTTGTGTTTTAAGTCCCAAATATGTCAGGACCAGTATTTGTTAAGCTTGTATCATTTACATAAAGTTAAAGTATTAATATGAATATTGTATATACACAATTTCAGCTTATTCCTAATACGCAAAAACGTGCTATCATCTTCTTTCATGAAAGTCCCTCATGAACTGAATGTTTGTCGCGATCCGAACATCACGTACCAAAGTGCGATCATATCTACGCAAAGGGGTTTATTAACACATTTCGGGAAGGTCGTACAAACCGCGGATGTTATATTTCGATATTCAGCGAGTTGAGTTTGAAAGGCTAGGCAAGTATGAATGCAACAAAGAAGACACGTACGAGATACATTGATTTATTATTTGCGTGGTCAGCGTTTGAGTGGTTTCGTAATTAACATTGTTGATTTTTTTGGTCTTTTAATTTGCACTTTTGTAATGATATATTTTATATTTTACTTAAGTTATTATACAGACAATGTTTCTAGGAAAAACGATCGCTGTTTTGCAACACCGTTTGAAGTCACCAGGTCATGCGGCAATTATCGAATACGTGATAACAAACTGCGAAGATCTGCTTCAAATTCACGAAATCGCTCATTGACGACAATCGGTTGCTACGCATCCAAAGTATCCATCTGCCGAATTTAAGTCAATACTTTATGGTTGTTACAGTTATGTGCATGCTGGGAATTATTCTTTCTCTATCATACGCGTATGTGAATAACGACTTTTTTCACAGGACTTTTTCAAATAATAATAAATGAGATTAATTAGACATTCTTTAGATATCTATTTTGCATGCCTTCTGGAACAGATGATTTATAAGATATCTTGCTTGAACGTCATTTCTGATGTATTTGCCAAAATACTTAGATTAGGTGGAAGAAAACAGTTATTTACGTGAAGCACAAACAGAAGCCTATAAGAGATATCAGCAATTATATTCCGCAGCAGTTTTAGAAATAAGAAGAAACGGACCTAAACATATACTGGACCTATATACTAAATATACCCGCTGTTCGGAATCATATGTTCAGTAAGAAGGGAACACTATATTAACATTATATAACAACTGATTGTAGTTGTTGATACCACAGCGATTATGTAAGGCATGCACAAGTGTGTGCTTAAACAACACAACAATTATATATTGCCTTAGTGAAAGTTGTGCGTGATTTCACCTGTCAACGCCAAACTTCCACGCACGAACGTCGTGGGTTGGTTTTACATACATACACGTGTATGTAATTATCACAAGGACTCAATTGGAAAATTGACCGTCAATTATTTAACAAAAATGTGTGCGGGATTTTGAAATGAGTGACAAGGTATAGTGCCATCGGATGTTCTGTGGACGGTTTAAGATTTCAATTAACAGCAACCATGGGGGTTGTTTGTGGCAAAGGTGATCATAATCATTTAATTTTTTACTTAGTTTTTAAAAATTTATTTACATATTTATTTCAATTTTCTTAATTTAAATTCATGTTAAGCTTTACATAGTTTTTAGATATCAGTATAACATTAACATACATTTACTCAATAGCTTATTCAATTATTGAAGTTTCTGATTTAAAAATGTAAATTATGCTCTATAATAAAGCATTGCTATCGTTTTTATTAAACTAACACACATTTAATATTGTGATTTTAAAGAACAATTATCATATGATGCTTTAATTTACCTGCATTTGGGATCGCTAAACTCGATTTGTATACAGGCTTTTATTTCCTTTCAGATCCGGGATTCAAAGAAGACAAAGGCTTGAATGTATGTATGAACGAATGTTTGAATTTAAACTGATTTAAGCAATTTAAATAGATGAACATCACATTAATAAAATTTGCAAATGATAATTTCGTTTGCCAAAATTCCAACTGAATGTATAACGAAAGTTTGATCTAGGCAGACACGAATATAATCAGATCCGATTAACAATAGTGTACACTCTCTTTTCAAAAGGTCAGGTTAAGGACTGGTGTACGAAAAAAAAACGTTTTAAAATGTAAAGTCTTTAATTTGCTTTATTTTTTGTAATATTAAAGTTTCACATTCTAGTTTGTTAATCACAATCGATATATCGGTTAACATTTTACGGTTAAAGTATACTTTTCTACGAAAACATTGTGATATCGTGTATTATTTGCTTTAAAACCAATAACAAACCTAATGTATTGCAATTGCAGAAGCATGTATACATAAAAAGTATCCTGTAAAATTATAATTTGTTTTCAGTTTTATTATGTATTGTATTATGTTTTATATGATTATGTTGAACGAATTTTATTTCGTCAATCGATTTATCCTCTTAAATGTTTATATTTTCAAAAAGTTCTGTTAAAAAACCGCGACCAATCCAAAAAACAAACAAACAAACGGTAAATATTTGAAACTCTTGAGAGCACATCGATAGTGCAATGGCTATTTTGCTCACAAGCCTAAACATACTATAGGTGTTGTTTTTTTTCCACTTACAAGGCATGTTGAATGAAATAGAACAAAGTTAATTGAACGTTTCATTAAAGATTAGTTATAAAAGGTATTTTTTTTAATTATCCGTTTTAAATACATATATATTTTCAACCAAACATCGCAGTGCCCTGCACCGGATAAAGTCGAAACTAACAAGTGGCGAGACAAGTACTCGATCAATATATCGTGCTACGTGATTCCGGCGAAAAAGTTGCTGACCAACCTTAAAGACCTGCCAGAATGTCCGAGTGGCGCATGCGAACTGGCAGTCGCTGATATAGATCTGGCAATGTTGAGCGAGGCGACAAAACGGACAAAAGGCTCTGGGTTCAATAGTGCTTTTCAATCTCCAAGGATCACATGGCATGGGGTTTCAATTAAAAGACAAGGTAAGATGTTGTGTTTTTTTTTGTTTTGATATGTAAAAATGGGTTTCTTAATAAATATTTGAATATTAAAACTTAATATTCGGTTCATCGAAATATACAAAACGTATAGGTACATTACATAATTTTACTGTTATTTGAGTAATTGTCATTTGCAAAAACTTTTAGTGCATAACATACAGTTTTTCTTGCAGTTTGGGCCCATATCTTAAGATTTAGGAATAAATCCTAGATACGTCTGAAATCGGTGACAAAATTTCAAGGTGCGTTACGCATAACCGTGTACATAAATGTTGAACATATAATTTTTTAACAAGAACACGGCTTTATTGAATAATCTGATGTATTTCACATTGCCATAAGCAGCATAAAACTGTCTTTTATGTACTAGTTGAAATTCTTAAGAAACAAATATTTTACAGTTATTTGAAAAAAGCACAACTTACCGGTGTGTTTACATCTATTAACGTTTAATTGTGAACCATACAAAGTCACCTTATCCTGCACCCTGCCTGTGGGACTTGCCAATTTTCCTTAAAAAATTAAAATCGTTAAGTCACATATTTTGCCCAATATTTATTAAACTTGCTCCGAAAATTTGTTCTAACGATATATGGGCCGAGTTTGAAAATAGTTCTGATCGATTAAAAACATGGCCCCCACTTTTCCTTTAATGATTACAGTGACAACATTGTTAACTATCTTAAGGACCCTTCTTTTTTTCAATCTACATGAAACGCGCTCAGAACATTTGTTCTTCTTAATAAAGATCGAAGTTGGTTCTCGTCCGCTAAGAAACACGAATGCCACAGGCAACACGTTTTCTTTACATTGCAAAAGTTACCAATATACAATCTAATTGAAATTAATTATTATTATGACATGAACTATTAATGCAGTTACCTTAATAGTAGTGTTTGTCTATAAAATATAGAGAAACAAAGCAAAAAAACAACATAATTTACTTTGTTCATTTCTGGTCATAATTTTTGTGATGATAATGATGATGATGATGAAAATGATGATGAGGAATGCATGACTTTTCATGAATTCACTCTAATACATCCAAATGAGTTTTTTTAGTCACCTGCTTAGCGGAAAAAAATCCATACACATCTCTGAGTCAATATTTTTGTGCTAATTTTAGATTAGCATCATTAGCGTGCTGCCATTAAGAATATTCGAGTCTTGTGCCTATCATATGGAAACTGTTTAACGAAGCAACACTTTTTGTTATCTGAGAGTTTCACTTTCGGTTTAAAAGTAAACATCTAAACATTCTTATTGAAATTAGTAAATAATAGATGGAATCCACTTCATTGGTTTAAGTAAGTTTGAGATGTTCAGATTTACATTTTCACAGCCATCGTATAATATATCTTTTGGACCGGTTAAAAGATTAGTTTTCGAACTTAAACATTATCGGTAATTAAATTATTTCTTTAACCTTAACACATTAAACTTGTTTGCATCTTGGATGGAAAAACATATAAAAATATATTAGTTACAACTTTTCAAACAAACATTTGTAATAAAAAGACTGCCTACTCAAAAAGGAACAGAATTTGCATGCTTGATGCATGGTATATGTTTGTAAGAGCTTTTAGGTTTGGTTGTTCAATACAATTATTTACCCCCTTTTCAAGAAGAATGCAATTGTGTTTAGTATGTATGGTATGCCTTTGAAGTTCGTAGATGGCTTTCAGGGGGAAGGGAGGGGGCTGGGCAGTTTGTAATTATATGGCTTTATCGAAACCTTTTGAATAGTATCTTTCTTTGTTCTACTCTTGATGAATTTATCTCATATATGTTTTCAAAAAAGTATATATTGAAAGAGTTCGAAATAGTTTCGGTTCTTTGAAACACATGGCCACCAGGGGATGGATAAGGTTTCCTTACATATCTTCAGTAAAGCTTTGTGAATACACTAAATTTCAAACTTACTGTCGAATACGCATGACACTTGATCATAACATTTGATCTAATGACATCTCAGTCGAGTTAAAAAATGACTCTTGTTAAAAAGCAAGGTTCTGACCCCATATTTATTGCACAGACATCACAAACACTGCTCAATGCAGTTCACTTCCGTTGGGTCTAGTGTGAGCGACCTATTGACTTTTGGCTATCGTTTTGTTTGTAACCGTCCGATTTTTCAGCAAAGCTCATGTATTTTTATACAAACGTAGTCCCTACACTCCCCCTCCTGGAAGGGGGTTGAGCAGTGTCTACTGTCAGCTAACGGTGTATAACATGAACTAAATATCTACTGATGATGCAACTTCAGTTAAACTTGAAGTTCTTGAACGTTAATTTGTGTAAGCTATTCCGTATACGAATTAAATCATATTTGTATCATTGTAAATTGTCAATACTATTTCCAGTTCCGAAGTACCTACCGATTAACCTCTGGCCCGGCACCATAACTGTGTTCGGTTTGTTAGAAGCCCAAAGCCAAGCCCCGAATTTAAGCGTTGTCTTAACGGGGAGGATAGGACTCGAGGACGTAAGAATTGCAATATCGCGTTTCTAGTTTGTACTATAAAGTGCAATATGTATGAAATTATTTCTGCATTTCAGAATAAAATGCAAAATAGTACAATTTTACACTTAGCGTTTATACGTGTATATCCTTTAAAATAATATACCCCTTATGTGCGCAAAATTGATTAAACGTATTGCTTATAATTTACAAATGACACTAGGCAGATTACTCTTTTTGCAATTTTTACAATTTCGTACAGCACCCGTGTCATAGGTTAAGTCATGAACGTATGACAAACAGTACATATCGAAAAGTGCAGCGTTATACAATTTACAAAAATCACATTCATAGGAGCGGTTAACTTCGCATGACATTACATATGAAAATCGGCGTGCGTTTAGGACAATAATAAACATCGCTGTTGACACGTTGATTCGAATCCCATTTTACTCCAAATCTCAAGAACTCCCCTAAAACTCTTACTCAAATTCTTTAAACTAGATTGGTTCTTACCACTATAATGCATCAATAACCAAAGTTGATCGTCATTGCTCCTGCAATTCCAATCTGCAAATAATGTACGACGAAGTGCCCATCATTTTACTATTGATAATTAATTATTAATTTCTAAAATTCCCATCAAATGTTAATTTTAGTTAATGAACTCTTTGAAGTAAGTAATGGACAATATTCACATTGTTATAAATATATTATTAATATAAATATCATAGGTAGTTGAGGGTATAATAAGCCAGCCATTTACCGTGTCCGAAAGCCAATGTAGACGTTACATTTCGCGGGGGAAATACCATTAACCTTACCCCGGAAGATGCCTATAATAGTTATTTTATTGTATCAAACAGACACGATGTACTTTCAATAACAAAGGAAAAAAAGCCTGTAGGTACTATAATATGTCACATTGATGTTCATGTCACGGGGCGGAACGTATATTGCACACTCAACTGTAAGTGAGTAAAGAAGTGTAATGTGGGCGCAAAACTTTATACCAAAGTAAATTTACCCTTGCCACCGGTGACTTATTGTTGAACAATGATGTGTTGCTGATTCCGATTAAATATAATTTTTTTTTTCAGGTGAAGGTCATAGCTATATGCAATTTAAACCACCGTATATCCGCGGCAAAGTTGGCAGAACTGGAAGCCACTTTTGAGGTAATTTGATGGAATATGAAACAGTTTGTAACTGACTTTCCATGATTATACCATGATTGTTCTATCATAGATGTACTTATATATAGATATAAATTTATCATTATGACAGTTATAAGAAAACAACGAAGCAACACTAACAAAAACATCAACATAACAACACTAACAAAACATTAACAAAACAACATGTATTGCAGCAATAAAGCTTTCACAAAAGTGTATAGAGTAGAATATAAATATATACTCGCAATAGTCATGTAATGTTTTGAAGAATTTTACTTTTAAGTGTAAAGTTTAAAAAAGTGTTTTCATATCGTGGTGGTGTTCATCGTCAATTGTATATGTGATGCTTTTTATAATAAATACCCTTTTTAATAAAATATTGTGATTTACAATATTCTGTCAGTTCGTTTTCTAGTTGTCCTCTTATTTATATTGAATCCATAAAGCTATGTGTTGCTATAATTAATTTAGATTATATTCAATCATATAATCCACTTAACAATAAGTGTATTGTACAATGCAGTTAGTAATGTTTTGTTTCAGACACAATCAAAAGCCGAAAGACGACGAGAGAAAGCGAAAAATAAAATCAATTATGGTGCTGTTATTAAAGGTAGGAATTGATTGCATTGAGGTTTATTTTTTTTTTATTTTTTTTTATTTATTATAAACAGTCAGGTTCTGAAATGAACAATTATGTTATACAATAATGTTAATATAAATTAGCATAACCAAACACGATCGCAAACAAGCAGAAGCAAATAATTGTGTAATTTTGTAAAGGTTGTACGTAAGAACTAATTGTGTATTGTATAGGATATCGGCTATCCTTACCTTAAACGAAAATACACGCTAGGAACGGTAATACTTGTTCCGTAGAAGCAGAAGGCGGTAATCGGGAAGATCCTCAACAAATCAAAGACGAAAACGGTTATGAACATTTCGACCAGACACAAAGTCCAGATGAATTTTCGGACGACTTAATGCGTACGAAACGCAACCGATATAGGGAAAGCCAGGATACAGGATACGTGTCCTCCAAACAGTCCATGTGCATCGATATCCAAGATGGCAGGGATACAGCCATGTAACATGTTATATGATATATTACATGTATATACTTAACTACAAAGCACATTGCCACATTGAACTTCTTAGCAGCTACCAGAAAATTTATATCCCCCCCTCACATTTTTTTAACGTTTAGCTATTGATGCTTTTATTTGAAATAGTAAGTTTCTGTATTGCTAATGAGGCTTGAATTTAATTTTGTTAATGATTACATTGTTATTTTAAAGATTGAGAAGGGTGAATACAATTTTTTATTTAGAACAAAAGTAATTTAAGAATCACTTTTATAAGAAAATTGTACATTGTAAGACACTAACCGACGTACATGATTGTCATTGAAATAATTATCGGAAACATGACTTCCTTAACACTGCATGCTGTTTTATTTTGTTTATATAGTGTTAACACGTTGTTCTAATTCTTACCGTTTAGATCAGTAGCAGAATACAGGCCTCTGCGGTTTTCCCAGGCGTCAACAGGTACGGTATCCTACATTATAAACATTTTTGTTATGAACATAAATATTGAAAGCCACTATATTTTTTAAAATATATATTGCTCCTTTATTCAGAAGCAGTTTTCAACACCATCATGCCATCGTTCGGAATGTCTGTTTATTTCCATTGTATTTAAGTGTGAACACATAATACACACTTTATCGTTTAATTGTAATTTCTCGCTCATGATTAGTTACATAATTATAAGTCTTCTTGTAATACTGTTACAGAGTTCTGGAATAAAATTCTGTTTTATAATTATGTCTCCCTTATTGATTTCTATTCAGTTGGGGCAGATGAAAACACTTTCGCAAGACCATTGATAGAGGTACGTACAACGTGTTTTGTGTGTTTGAAAGTTATTTTTTTTCTTTTTTAGTTTTAAAGACATCATCATAATTGTTGTGTGCAGAATATTTTTTTCTTACGACAGTAAGCAAACCTAATGTTGGCTAAAATGATTCGATTTTTTCTAGGTCTAGTACACATAATTAATTCTTCATGATAAGATCATTTTCTTCAGAAGGTTACCCTTCGCCGCAAGGATACACCGTCCCATCATGGCAAGTCTCCTTTCAAGCTTCGTCAAGGTATGTAATAACGCAGCTTCATTTGCGTGCATCTATATTTACTAGAAGACGACCTTACATCTACTCGTTAAGTTTTGTTTCACCGAACCCATTATTCAGTGTTGAAAATTGAAAACTGTAACTCGATATACGATTCATGTTTATTTCATATTACACAATCAATCATACTCAAATATATACAAAGTGAAACTTCAGCATCCATCAGCGACCGGAGATACACATTATTATAGCATATTACTCTCGTGGCAAAGAACCTATTGCCAAACAGTAGGACACAAAAAAGTACAAAATGGTGTAATATAATTCTTTAAAGTATAACTATGTTGGTGATTTTTATGATTATAATATTGAACTACAAATATGATACTGAAACTAATTATAACAGTAGAAATGATAATAATAACAGTCTTAATGGTCGTGTTTTTAACAAAAAATCGAAATAACACGGTATTTGTGCTCTGAGCCAATGTCGCTTTGTCTGCAATGTTATTATACTGAATATATTTATTTGCAGTTGGCGGTTTTAAGGAACAGTTCGTGGAGCTGGACGAAGACGAAGACGACAAAACTGAGCACGGTAAAGATCCTAGTCTCGTTTAATGGCTCACATAAAAATGTCCCATCGCATGTTTATAAATGTGTATTTTGTATTCTGAAAATAAATGTCACTTAGTTTATTCCTTGCAATATTAAAAATATTGGACATACTCTTCAAACATATTGCATACAAATGAAATTTCAGTTTCACCAGCAGTAGAGAAACCTTACTTTAACATCTGTTCTTTTACTAATGGCAAGCAACAAATTGGTTAACAGTTATAAACAAAATCAATGTACAAGACACGAAACATAGACCGCTTCTAAGGAGTTTCAAACCTCAAACTTTGCTAAAAATGTTCACTAAACTTTAAAGTGTATGAACAACTTTTATTGTATGTTAATAATTTCAATTGAAATTCCACTGATCTACTTATCGTTGGATACTAATCAGAGCAACATAATTTTTCTCGTTGATGCACGAAACACAAATACATAATGACCTGTTTATAAAAAGACAAGATTCTCTTCCTGGAAAGCATAAAAAAATGCATACATACATGCAAATAACAAAATAAATGACATGTTTTTTCTTACAAAAGATACAGTTTGCGTCGAACTAAGCTAATTTAGTTCATTAGAACTGACTTATGCTTTTTGAGCATTTATTTACTTTATTTTGGTGGACGGGTGGCGTCAAAATTTCATGGGAAATTGGTGGACACAACATTCTTGATTCACAATATATATTGCATTTTTTTCATACAATGCATTTAAAATGTTATTAAAATTTATCAGTTATATAGTCAATTATGTAATATGTCACGAAGTACCCACGGTGAGCTATTGTGGTCACTTCTATCCGGCGTGTGTTTTCGTGCGGTGTGCGGTGTAAGTTGTGCGTCATCAATCTAAAGCTCTTTTTCGCACTTGAGGTAACCTTTTTGCATACACTCTTCATGAATTTTGCTCAGAATCGCTATCTCGGAAATATCAAGGACTAGTTCATTTGTGCGTCAGCTGCGTCTGAAAACTAGTTTACCAGGTCATATATAGTATAAACCTTGTTACCACTCAAGAGGTGTCATTTATGACTCAAACTTGATAAAACGTTGTCAACGTGGTTTTCTTGTCAATTTAAATACCAATTAAAAATCTGGGTTATGTACGTCGAAAAACTAGGTCACCGTGTCAATTCTTAGAAAAAGGTTATTAACGCTCTAGAGGCCACCTAAATGACTTTATGTTGATGAAACTTTGAGTTTGAATGTTTCTCTTGACAACATCGAGGCAGAGTTGCGTGTACAAAATATGTTAGTACTTTAGGGGCCACATTTATGCTCAACCTTGATGGAACTTGGTAAGAATGTTTATCCTATTTAGGCCATGTCCGATTATTGGTCACGACAATCCTCAAACTGGTTTTGGAGGTACAATCGAAGAAAATTTATTTTAAAGAACATATTTATGATTCAATCCTGATAAATATTAATGGGAATGTTTATTATGATAATATCTAGACCGAGTTTGAATCTGTTTAATATTCATTTCAAAACTTGGTCACCAGGATAAAATCTTGTAACCACCATTTGTGCGAAATGCATGACTCGATCTTGATAAATTTCGTCACACATATTGATAACACTATCTAGGCCGCGTTCGAATTTGGGTAACCTGCGAGCGAAACTCGATTACTAGGTAATCACAATTAAAAGCAAGGGTAATTACTCAGTTAAGTCTTGTTTACACAATAGATGCAACATGTTTGACTAAATATTGTTGAAACTTGGTCAGCATGTTTGTCTGGAAATAATTAGCCCAATTTAAGCTCTGGGTAATAATTGTAAAACAACTAGGCAACAAGGTCAAAATTCTACAATTAGTATACCTCGAACTCATGTGAGCGCTTCAGGGTCATAAGTCCCCTCCTGTTTAATACAAAATGTACTGATGAAATGTTTTTTCAAAATACAATTTTAATACGTAATACACTATTCGAGGGATTTGCGGATACCAAGATGTACCCAAATAGAAAGATATGTAATTGCATTACCGAATATTTGGAAAAGTGTTTGTGCAAACAATATAAAATTATATAATTATATGTTAAATTAGTTAAAAGAAACATGATGTTTTATACTCATAAGTGCATTGATGTTACTCTAACTGGTGGTGCATTATCCATTTTGAGTTCGACTATAGACATGCAAACATCAAATTTCATCAAATACAGTAGTAAAAGACTTATTATTGATTGTCACGATAACATGTGGCGATCACCGATATATACATGTATTTGAGGTGATGTCTGGGTAAACCGGGGTATATAATTATTCGTAAACGGTCGTCAAAGATAGGCTATTTGTCTTTAAAAATAAGTCTGTTCTAAACAAAACATCAAATAAGGCGTGAAATGCCATCCCTGATTAGCCTTTGCGAACTGCACATGCTTATCTGGGACGGCACTTTGCGCACCTGCATTAATCCCGGTTAGTTATAGACCGGCTCCTTCATTCGTATTGTTAAACAAACTTTTAGCATCTGAGGATGATGAGGCAAATCACGTTCAAGACACTGCATCACAAAAGAACACAGCGGAAAATGTTATGAAGAGCAAGAAAAGAAGCCTTGCATGCAAGATATCCTCAATGGTTAGGAAAGGTATTTGCAAAACCCATAACTATACAGCATTGAATATATGATAGGAACCTGACTATGTTTGAAAACATATGTGTTTATCTAATTACATGTATAACGTTGTCAAACTTTTATTGCAATTTGGACATTCGATGCGTTGTTGCAAATTTACAATTAGAACTTTAATACAATTCCTTTTCTTAAATTAATGTTTTATTTAGAAACAGTGGAAAGTATCACAGACAACAACGGCCCCGTTTATCAAGGTCAACATTTTAGCAACGAGGGAATAAAAGAAGACACGAAAGCAGAGAATGCAGAGATGATTAACGCTGCGTCAGAAGCTTATGATAACCAATGCGAAACTAAAGATGCTGAAAGCGACCGTGTTGATAAAAACACCGTAGAAGCATCCTCCAAAGTAAGTGCAAATGATAATTGTGACTATGACACGGAAATAAGAAGTTGTGCTGATATTGATCCCAATGAATCTTCAGAACAAAGACACATAGATGACGAGACCATCAGTACACAATTTGTTAAAGAGTCTGAAAACGTGTTAATTGTTGAAATCCCTGAAAATTCTGATCCAGATTGTCTAACGAAGGATTCAAAAGACATTTCAACAAACGAGCTATCTATAAATGAAACTCTGTTGCTGGAGAGTATACCGCCTAAAAACCACAAAAGTGGTAACAATAAAACACTCACACACGCTGAAGTGTATGACAATCATAACATTTAAGATGAAGTTCTTGAACATTCAAACCCGATTGATGGCAAAAAAGTACACGAACCGTTCACGACTTGTGACACAACGATTGTTTGTATTGACAACGACAGAAACACAGAGAATGAAGAGATGGTTAACGATACTTTAGATGCCAAGGCGAACCAATTTGAACACGAAGATGCTGAAAGTGACAGTGTCAATACAAACAACGTAGACCCATCAATCAAAGCAAGCGCAAATTATAATTGTGATCATAACACAGAAATGATAAGCGGTCTTGATGTTGAAAGGATAGATTTGTTTGAACTACGAATTGTTGATAGCGAGAACATTAATACACAATAAGATGGTGAGTCTGAAGATGAGTTTTTAGTTGAACTCCCTGACAACTCTAATCAAGTTTGTCTTACGAAGGATTCACAAGACATTTCAGCAAACAAGTCATCAATAAATGACAATATGTTGGTGGAGAGTATACTGCCTACTATCGCAAACGATTTATCCAGCAAAAATCCAAAAGGTTGTAACAATGAAACACTCATACATGCTGTTGTTAATGATACTCATACCATTTCAGATGAAGCTCCTGATCATTCAAAATCAATTGATGGCAAAAATGTAAAGGAACCGATCACAAATTGTGACATAATGAATGATTGTAACGAAGGGAAAATTAGTGAGAGAAAAGGCTCAAACGCTTATAAGAAGATTTCCGTAAGCGATTTCACCGAGAAACAACGATATTATACGACTAATAAAGAAAAGAATGATAACCGAGGACATAAAGAGCAAAGGCCTCCGTACAAAACAAATGAAATAAATTAACATGAAAACGACAAAGGATAACTGTCACCGATACAAAAAAAGTAAAAGGCATCAGCAACGTTTGGAAGTATGTGATCTATTAAAGGCATTACGAATTTAAAAAATGACATCCATTCATAAGGGCGAAATCATTCGATAACTTCGGCAAAACAGAGTATAAGCGATTGTGAAACACATACATATTGTGGAAAATAAACTCAACTCAACAAATAACCTTTAAATAATCCAAAAGACAAGACAGATCAATTCTTAACATAATTTATGAGTAATGCAAGAACGTAAAAGGTATATTCTGGAATAAACAACAATTAGTTATGATTACCCCCTTGCATCATAATATTATCACGTATTCTACGCTTTAAAAGAACCAATGTACATTTATCGTCTTATATCGTAGCATCCACGCACATACGTAGACAGGACAGTATTAGCCCCGATTAATCTGACCTGAGTTGTGACATGACTATCTACACTGAACGTAAAATTGTTCAAATATTGTCCAGCATGAACCAATACATGATTGAATTATTTAATCTGTGAATCGTTCAAAAGTCTAGTTTTGTGCATGTCTGGTCGCTTCATATGTTTTTTTCACTTAACCAATTTATGCCTAGTGGACTCTCCCATCCTTCTAA